>DWJK01003570.1:0-12958 GCA_018248815.1 Croniades pieria auraria
TTTTCTGTGACCTCCCTTTGCATACCGCTTAAGTAGTTGTTTTGATTTTATCACCCTATTCTTTTTTAAATTATCAGTTAAGAAATGACCAGTGCGTCTCTTACAGGCTGCAAGTCCAAAGTCATCGTTTAAAATACGCGACCTGGTTCTAGGCGCTACCTTCATCTCCCGTGATAAAATCTTTTGCTTTCGGACAGGATTTCTTCGAATTCTTTAACTTACTGCTTTGATCGCCTTTTTCGTACGAACACTAGATTGACGCCTTTATCATTTTCTGTCACAGAGGTTTCATTGTACCTATCAATAGCACGGTACACAAACATTTGACTAATACCAAGCGTATGTAGGATTTTAAAAATTGTATTTGGCTTCATAACTACTTTATGTAATTCAATCACAGCGATTCGGTTCTCTTTTTAACACCCCACTCCACTTTAATATCACAAAATATTTTACAATATATTGGCGCTAAAATAAGAAAACACAATGAACAATAGTATAAAAATGGCACATTCCAAATTCAGAAGTAATATTTTGTTTATTTTTAATTGTAACTGTATTTATGGCCAGACTAAGTATATATTTCAGAACATTTAAGATGTCAAGTGGTAATGTTCTGCCATTATTAAGCCATAGGCTTTGTCGGCCATTGCCGTCATAGCTGTACAGAGCAAATTTTCATTTGTCAATGGTGGGCTTGTGTATGACCATATCGGTCAAAAATTTAATGTAGCCCACGCCGTAGGGGAATTCATCATCCAATTATCACATTCTTCCCAAATTATTATCTGTGATTGTCACTGAATATTTTTTAAATAGAAAAAATTAGACAAAATGAAACACGAAATGCATTTAGAAACTTTTATTTGAGTACTGCAAGATTGAGCTTAGCATCACACCCTCAATTCTTCTCTTGTAGATAGCAGTCGAACTGTGTTCCATCCAAGGCCATAGTAACTAACTGGCTTTCGATCTTCATCTAGGGACCCAACTCCTGTCAAATACGTACGTACAAATTCTTCTCTTGTAGATAGCAGTCGAACTGTGTTCCATCCAAGGCCATAGTAACTGGCTTTCGATCTTCATCTAGGGACCCAACTCCTGTCAAATACGTACAAAACTTTAATATTCATATCAAAAACATATCGTCATGGTATGCTAATTTGCTATGTCCATTTTCTCAAAATTCTTGCTAAGGCGTACGACAGACCAATATCACAATATTCAACATGATCCGGCTTCTCCCGAAAGCACGAATTTTTCGACATCTACGCAAAATGGATTTAGCATTTCAGCACATTTATGCGACAATATTCTGAATTCGGTTTTGTTGGGTAGTTAGAAAAAATGAAAACAATTAATTTGATTGTAACAGATATGCGAGATTCTGTAATAAGCAAGTCATTTTCCTAGTTCCGTGCGCATATATTTTTTTAAATTGTATTATGTATATAATAATCTTTTTTTCAATTGTACGACATGTAGCTTTTAACGCAAGTTTAAAATTCCAAATTCAATTTAATAACCGAACAGATCGTTCGTTCGTTCGTACAAGCTCATTAGCGCACGCGCAACTTCCGGACGTGAACAATTAAAACGAAATAGCCATTATCGATTGTCAAAGAATGAAGCAGACAGTTTGGAAGTCATCACTTCGTAGAAGTATATTTTTTTCGTAGATGAAATGCTCGACACCTCGAGCTACGAGGTGAATGTCGGCACGCAAACGTTAGGCTTCGCCATACTTTACTTACGATTGTCGCATTTCGTATTCCAGAGTCTTCAGCCGCAGTCGCCTAACGTATACGCCGTTCTGTCGCTACGCTCAGTGCATCGACTACGCTCGCACGGCGCGCGCCCGCTAACCTGCCTCAGCCGCTACTAACGTCTGAAACGTACTCGCACGCACTGTCTCACTGCCGACGCTCGTGCTACCGTCATTTTCATGTTTAGTGTTACATAAAGCTTACTAAAACAAACTCATCTCGGAACGGGTCGGTGGATTAAGCGACGGGCCGCTACGTCACGTAGATTATGTTCTACCGCTGCCTTCAGGATAGTCTCGTACTTGTTTCGGTTTGGCGGCAACCGTATCAGAGTTTGCATGTCACTTATTTGCATTATGTGCTACAGGGTAGCTGCGTCTTGTGTGTCTAACGGATAAGGGATCGTTTGGACCCGTAACACTCGTTCGCCTACGAGATCGGGTAGCTCAGTCCTGCGACGGATACCATCGCAGAACTTTTCCATCTATCATCAGCAAATGGACAGCGAAATACCGCAACCATAGGAGAAGCAGGAGGCGGGTGTGCGCCCGGGATACTCATGCAGAAAATGTATCAAAAACGGAAGGGTTTTAATCGATTCAAACCATACTTTCTCAAAAAAAAAGTTTAATCTAAAATAAAACGTACAACTCACATATCTCATTCTGTAGAACTTATCGTTCGACCGAGCTTACATTTATATAAAACTATGAGGAAGGTTCGCCCGCTCGACGCGAGGAGCGCGGGGGGCCCGGAGCGACGCGGCCGCGCTCGCGTCACGATCGCTAAGCGATTCACTTAACCGAATCCGACAGTTCTCTCTGGAGCATACAGTCCCGGCCTAACGCGCACTAAGTTGGAACGCGCCGGACGGCGGGCGCTCAGTAGTGGCGCACGCCCGCGGCCGCGTCCCTACCGCCGCGCGCCGCGCCGCCGCCGCTACACACAACACGCCCAGACGCTCACACCGGCACGCGCACCGCAGTGCGACCGCCCAAACCAAGAATATACGTTACCTTACATCTTACCACCAAACCGCATCGCGCTGGCAATCGAAACAATGTTATAATTCATATTAAGTTTTGAGCGAGAAAAAACTGACTACGATTTTTATTCTTCTCCTGATTGAGTCCTATATCGAAGTATCCGGTAAAAATACTTTTCTTACATGAAAAACAAAACTGGTTCGCGAGTGAACCTTCAACGGTAGCGAGCGCAACGTAACGTATATTCCTATTTCGTTATCCTCTAATCTCTCGACCCTCCTCGCCGCAGCGCCTAACATAGTGGAATCCGCATAATTTAATCCAAATTGCTTCCATTATTTATTGTAAACAATGTAACACAATATTTATAGCACGAGCGCGTGCCAACGTACACCGTGTTACCACTCGCTGCTAATTCCGCGTTCTGTCTCTGATATTTGAAAACCGCCAGTACAAATGCCATTACATCCGGGTAATGGCAATATTTTACACTGCAAGAAATATTAAGCGCTCACTGAAGCCCAAGGATAGTTCTAGTCGTCTACAAACAACGCTACAGTCTAATGTGAACACGATCACGTTTTACTACTGAAGATTGTCGCAGGAACCCTGATCATCCATTACGTAACAGATCAACGTGATATTGTTTAACAGCGACAAGTACGGGGACTTCGGACGTTACAAATATATGCGAGTCAGTTGTGTGAGGTCATCAGGACCATATCGAAAGGCCTGTGGATCCAGCGGTCGACGCTACGAGACTCACAAGGCGCGGTGGAGGGGCGGGTCGCGGTGCGGGACGTCACCGTGGATATTTATATTCACATGTAGGTACAAAACTGTATCGATCTCTCATCTCCGATTCCAAGTCGACAAGATATATTTTTGTATATTACATAAACCTTCAACGTAATTATCCATCAGTTTTAAGTCCATATTTGACATATTTTGATCGCTTGCATAATAGAATCGTTACGATATAACGTCGGCCGATGTTTACATTGTTCGTGATCAGCACGTCAGCGATACGACCTAACGACACCAGCGAGTATTGAAGAACCGAGCTTTCTCATGTTCGATATCATCAAAATTTAAACAAATCATAACACACATACAATATAATCATTTCAATTGTGTACAGAAATGTATCATGTCTTGTCTTTGTAATTTTTATCAAACAATATATCAATTCTTGTGTCACATACAATATAATTTATTTGTACAGCTCCTCCAATTATGATAGGTACCACACATTCAATATTCTTACAGTATTGATTCAGCTTCACAGACCTTTTGTCTTTACAGAAGTTTATGAAATCATCCAATTAACTTCATCTTTCATTATTTTTTGGTAACCTTTTAGATATGTTCGTATATTTACTGAAATGATGCTTAGGAAAAACCAATCTAGGCACAAAATCAGTTCCATGGATGATTTGTTATTAGCATAATTATGTATAATCTGTTCAGTCCATCTATATAAATATACTCCTAAAGTTGTCCTATACACATCAGTTAATACCACACTTTAAATGTTTCAAGATAATCATTCTGTCGTCAGCTAAAGATCAAGCTGATGTAATACCAGTCACATATTTACATATACTTTTATTCATAGAATGTCACTGTGCAGGGTCAATATCAATTGGTTCCATTTTCAAAATATTAATACAAATGTTTGAAGTAGTGCTCGTAATTCGTAATACTCGCTGGTCTTATGCTTGTGTCTTAGTCAATGGTCAATGCTCACCGTCCCATGGGGGGGTATTGTTGAGCGTATGGATCTCTGTCATAGCCGCCTGCTGAAGCTCCTCGCCTGCAATTTTAAAGATTTTATTAGATGAGAAAAGTGTTAATGATATTGAATTCTTAAATTTACATTCATTATAAATTGTTCTATAAACATTCTCTGACATTGATTTAAATTATTTTAGTTGTTCATTTTGCTACACTAAAAATTAATTCCTACACAGCACAATTTTTCAAGGAAACACAGGTGTAGTTATATTTTTAAATGAATTTTGCTAAGTATTAAACACATAAAGAATGTTACACAGTTGCATATATTCATAATAGAAGGTTAAATTATGTTAACCAATGGTAGTGTAGTAGAACCAACACAGTAATGAACACCTAAAAACCAGCCAAAAACCAGAACGTAAATTTTAAGTTTCCTACACTCAAACTAAAATCCTATAACACTCTGGTGTATCAACGTGTCATTCCATTATACTAATATATGTCATGCTAATATATGGACAGGGTGCGATGGCGCACATTGGGGGAGGCCTATGTCCAGCAGTGGACTGAAATAGGCAGATGATAATGTGATATTTGCGTTCTGATTTGATATTTGTGTTCGCTTCATTGAAAACATTCAAGCAAAATTATTTCTTCATGGATACAGGGCTAGCATGAGTCTCTGAATCTGGTGTTTGTTTGAAAAGAGTAATGAATGGAGAATTAACATATCAGATCTATATAGATATTTGGCACTAAGTGTTGTCTATGCATCATAAGGGATGTGACATGGTTTTCTAATGGTTAAAACAAGTGCAGTGTACTGACATGGGCGAGCGGCGACTGAACATGTCGCCGTTGGGCAGCGGCGCGGCGCGCGCGCGCTCATAACCCGTGGGGATGGGCAGCGGTCCGCGCAGCGCGCGCCTCTCCAGCAGCTCGCGCTCGTCGTACAGCGCGCGCCGCTCGTCGTAAAGAGGCGCCAGCTCTTCCACGCCGCCGTAGCGCCGCTCTTCATACAGTGGCGCCGCACCGTAGTCGCGCCGCTCCACCAGCGCGAAGCCGCGTCGGTCCTCGCCGCCGTAACCGTAGCGCTCGTCGTACCCGCCCATTGCGCGCTCCATGCCGCGATCGTACACACCCGCTCCCATACCGTTGCGTGCCATGCCACCCATGGGTGGACCGCGCATGTCGCGCATGCCGGGTGGCCGTGCGTCTCGCATGTAAGGCGCCTCACGAGCGCCGCCCGGCCCGCCACGCACCGGGCCGCCGCCGCGCCGCTCAGGGCCTGGTCCTCCTCTCATACCACCGCGCATGCCGCCACGAGCGCCTCCGCCTCGTGCTCCGCGCTCCTTGATGCGGCCGCGCT
This sequence comes from Croniades pieria auraria, assembly GCA_018248815.1. Taxonomy (NCBI): domain Eukaryota; kingdom Metazoa; phylum Arthropoda; class Insecta; order Lepidoptera; family Hesperiidae; genus Croniades; species Croniades pieria. Next base: position 5,862 of record DWJK01003570.1, read on the forward strand.
CCACTGTGATGACGCCGCCATTGAAGGAGCTATTGTTGAGCCCGCGGATGGCCGCCGTGGCTTGCTCCTCGGTCTGCATGTGCACAAAGCCGCACCTATTCATTATATCACATTCGGTCACGGTGCCGAATCTCTCGAAGACCTTTCGCAGATCCTCAGGTCTCGACCCCTGGGGCAGGCTTCCGACGAACACCTTCGTTTGCTGGAACGACGCAATTCATCAAGATCGATTCGATCTTTACGTAATGTTTTCATATATATAAAAACAAAAAAGAACTTACCGGCAACATTATGTTTATTAATTAACTTCTACTTAGTACGTTTCACTTCCTAATTCTATTTTCACAACACGTGCACTAATTAAGAGCAGCCGCAACCTCTAAACTCCAACTAACGACTCAGTTTAGAAACAAAATGGCGGGTTAAAACGGGAATGACGCCGCTGAATACTGTCAAAAATATCGACGCTCGAGCACGCGATCTTATTGGCTTAAAGTCTCTGCAGTGAGTTAGCGGACAGAATTTTTCAATTTCTATTGGTTAGTATACTATGAGTCATAGTTATTGTCAGTCCGTCACTAACCCAACAGATTGTAGATAGTTGGTTTCGTTCAGAAAATTTTTTGTTAGTCAATAGAGCTATTCTTATAATTTTAATATATTTTTTATATTTATCTAAGAAACTACAATGCTTCCTACACATTTTTACATTACAAAATTATAGAATGAGTTTCAATCTTACAGAAAAGATGATATCGTTCTTACATTGTAGTATAATATACTATTTTATCAGCTTCTGTGAGTCTGTGACCTCTAACCCTCTCAATCTGGGTAGACACCCGTGTCGCAACACTTGCATAGCAACTGCGTAACGATGAACGGGTTGACAAAAATTATATGTAAGTATAGGTTGCTTGTACCCAATTTAAATATTATTTTAATTTGGAACCAAAAGTCATGTTCGGATAAAAAAAATTAAAACTTCCAAAATTAAAAATCAAAAGTTTTTTAATTCTATTACCTTTTACATTATACTAAAAATAGAAGAAATGTGTATGTTTCACTACCTAATCACAAAGAACTTTTCATGAACGAATGTAAAACAGCAAATCTGAAGATATAAATTGAGTTATTACAATTAGTTTCATCAAAGTTAGGCTCAATTCCCACTAGAGCAAAATCAAATTTTTACTCGTCGATTTACTACATTATATTGAGTTCTTACACTATAAATTAAATTACAAATACGTATAAAGAACATATCAAAACGCGCGGCTTTGAGGGCATTCTGATGTCATTCATACGTTGACAGACAACGACGACCGTCTTTATAGGGACACTCTCAACTGGGCCTTTTGGTTTTCATTCAATTCGTTCCATTGCTGATGGTCAAGCTGGCGATTTATTATCTAACGAAATGAAATTATTAAAATAAAAATGCCTTTTAACAAATTATTAAACAATTTTATTTAATATATTCAGCATCTATCTACTTACTTAAAACTTTATATTACCAAACAATACTTAATTTTCTAATAATTTTCAAATAACATTGTTTTCTTACTTCCTAATGATATTAAACAATTTTGTTGTAATACTCTAAAACAACAAAAAATACTTAAATATGCACAGAGCCCTGTTTTCTATAGAAAAATAATTTTTGGAAAGTATATTTTAGTACCAAATACTCACCTAGCATCTAAATCACTATAACTAGCCAATTGCAATACCAATGTCACCTCAAGGAATCTAAATAGACCGAAGCGTTATGGATAGATTTTATTAGTTTGGATATTTCGTAGTTTATGGAGTTTTTTACAAATTCCGCTACATTGTAACTAACAATACTGCCACACTCCGCTTGTGTGCAACGTAGCCTTTCTAATAGATTTATGGTTATTTTCTCCGGGTCGTTGTGGTGGACGGCTTTTGGCGCCATTCGTTTTGCTTTCTTGTATAAATTGTCCGCCGCAATACTCAAGTTCACGGGTATGATGTCATTGTTAGGCTTCACCTCGCGACGAGCCATGCGACCTAGTAAATAACCTGAAAAATGTGCAATACATTTTAAACATATGTTTTTTAGTCAAATATAAACTATTAATATTTAATTAATATTTATGATACTTTTTAATTGCAATCATTTTGGTTACATGCGATTTATACCAAAAAATATAATTACAAAGGAATGCGCCAGATGGAGCGTTTATTTTATTTTTTCCCTATTCTTTTATATATCATTCTGTTACTCATTGAAATGAGCTGAGGACGAACATTTATTTCGAGAGCAGTTTTTTTAATATGTTTCACGTCAATGTCCATGCTTCTGGGCATATGTCTTAATTATCACCATTACACACATCGTTCAAGAAGTAATCAAGAAATACATATTTTGTGTATTAGAAAATACATTTTACCTTTATTCCTTACTAACATATTGACAGAAATTAAAACCTTGCATTGCAGAGATTTTGTTTAGGGCTATTTTGTTGTGCTTGACAAAAAACAAATATTTGTGAAGTTTGGTCTAGTGTTCTAGCTACAGTATTGTTGTTCATAATTTTGTAGGTTATGAAACAGACAATAGGCATATTCTGACAAATTCAGCATCATTATAAATTTTTTTATTATTTCACTTTTGAACACGGGTCTCTTCTCAGAATGATAAAGGTTAATGCCATGACTTTACCACGCTCGCCAATTGCGAGTTATCATACTTACATATTATTAGAGAACACTATGGAGAATTCTGATGTCTGCGGGTTTTCTCTGGATTTTCCTTCATCTTTATAAGAAGTTTTAATTTTAAAGGATAGATCTAATTTTAAAGCGCACATTTTTTGTATAAAGGAGCGCGCTAAGATTTGAACATAAGCCTCTGAAGCACTAGCTTATTACTGCATTTTAGTCATTTTTATTTCGAGAAAATAAAACCATTTACGTCATTCATACTTCCATAATTAGTAAGGTATGTTTAGTTTATGAAATACACTGATCTCCGCCAATTTGCATTGATCTTATAATAAGTAAACTATTTGGCAGATACGACTGTTTAACGAGCGGATAATTAATAAAAAAATTATAACAGTTTGTTAACAGCTGTCATGATGTCAGATATATAGTAGGTATCTGACAATATTTATTTTGATGTAGATTGTTTTTAACAAGACAATACACGAACTAATTATCTTCTACATCTATAAAAATCAACATATATGGAAGTTAATTTTTAATTCCCTCAACGGAATGTTTTTAAGATGCTAATTTTTTTTCAACATTTTCTGTATTCACTATAGGGTGACATTTCGCCACAGCTTCGCTTGATGGATAGCAAAAGCGTGGCCTACGGTGTAGGATACTTGCCTAGCAAATATCTATTGCCATTTCTTTTGAAAAGCCCCAGGTTGTAATTTTAGGGAATCATAAAATGTTAAATTTGACTTTTAAAATTGTGGATGCACTTTTCTAACGCATTGGAGACAATCGATTCAGATAGTGGATAGTAGAAAGCACGAACTTTTAATAGTGCTAATACAAAAATTAATTTACGGCGAGATAATGTACTGAAGAACTGTCTTGCAATATTAGCTCGTCAGTGGTAATTTCTGTGCTTCTCTTCAAGTCTGCTTTTTAAACTAGACACAGCGTCACAAGCACTGATATTTATAATTTTGATATCTACTCATGAACAAATTATTCTGTCTTCAATTAAAGCATTTTGTATCTTATATTGAAATTTGGTTATGAATTACGGAGAGTATTGAGAACTACACATTATCACAGATTACAGAATCAAAAACATTCAACATCAGAATCACATCTGATTGCACATTAAATTACTCATCTAAATTTTACATGACATAGTTGAAGTGCAATAAATTAATGACCAGGCAACGCCTTGCAATGTAAAATTTTTTAAATGAAGCTAAGTGGAAGAGCCTTAACCTTTTTCATTCCAAATCTGCTTCCAACTGTGGAACTCTAAAAAGGGTTGATGATGAGGTACACAATGTTCAGACGTAGTTTTCTTTGTCCAAATTGCGATTAAAACAAATTCAAAACAGCACTTACATGGGTTGCGACCACAAAGGAATGATATCTGGAGTGAGATAATTAAGTCGGCGATAATTAAAAACTGACTTCAGGTGAGAGTCGACACGAATGTACTCTTGCCAGACGTTTCAATTTACTGTCCCACGTCAAACATTCTTCATGCAGGCAGGTGCACTAGTAAGCGGGTAATCGTTCGTGCAAAAATAAACAAAATGCCCCAATAACAAGAGATAAGCAAGCTCACCTCCGAATATGCAAATGACGCCGATAATGAACATGATTGTAGCGCAGAGGCGCTTCGTGACGTGCGGGGCGGAGCCCGTGCAGGAGCGCCCGTGCTCCAGGCTCATACCGAGATCTCGCGAACGACTGCGGCCCGGATTGATGAGTGCGCGACGAGCGACGTCGCCGTAACTACTCCGAGACGCGGTGCCGGCCGTGATTCCTAGTTTATTTTTAGTGGATAACACAAATTTGTGTTGTCTGAATCGCCGAAATTTAGTATAAGCGCTGGTTACGTTCGCCTGCGAAGTGTTATATGAAAAATTTTCGTATGGTTTGTCTCGCAAGAAGTGGAATACCCTGTCGGTGTCTGTTCCTGAATATATGTAACCTAGGACCCTGCAAAGCAAGTGTGAATAGACTTTTTCTAGGCAAGTGTTCATATTAGGACGCATCTGCGCTTTCCATTAGGTGTGATTGCGGCGAAACACTTCCATCATATATAAAAAATGAAGTGTTTTAATATCCATTCACTGAGGCATTTACTGTCTATTTAATGGCCACACTAAAGCTTACAATGAACTTGCCTTGTATGTTACTTCATAGACTATAGTTTGTACTGGATTCCTACTTATGAATATAACTTTTTATTAATGTAAATTAATATAATTATTAAACCCGCATGCGTGTATGAAATGAATGTAAAGAAGCATGTCAGATGTTTAAAAGTAAAAATATTTGGTGCTCACTGACCACCCCGAAAAGGAACTGGCGTGCCGACATGAAAATAACAATCGATGTCTACATATTTTACAATTAGATTATTCAATGTCGATTTCGTTCGATTCGTGAAATACAGAGATTTACGAAACGTGGTCTCGTGTCTGCCGCTCGGCCTACTTCAACGTATTTTATGTGTTATGCGTAATAGAGATGCAGAGATAGATAGCTTTCGTGGACTGGCGTAAATCGCGAATTTTAGTATCGAACACCATTTTACCTTATGCACAACAAATTTTCCTCTCATACGTAAGCCAATTCAATAGAGCTTTAATGATTTAATAAACGCAATAATATTATTATAAATAAAACAAACTTTGTAACAAATTAATCATTTATTATAAAAACAGATTATATAAGACTTAATTATTTTTTATTTCAAATTCATATAAACATAGCGACAGATTAAAAATAGGATACATATCCAGAGTCCATCCTTAACGATGCTTTTGACCTAGTTTCTTCATCGAGGGTCATGGCTCCATAATATGTACGAGGTATTTATTGTGTAATAGTTTAAAACTTCTCGTAATAGCAGTCATTTATTTTAAAATAACGTATAAATCAGAGATATAAAATAAAAAGATTATCACCAACCAGTATTTCTCATATACATATTTCTAAGTACGTACAATACGAATTTACTGAACATGTCTTTATTATGTACATACTAAAAAAACAATCCTAACGGCTGGTCTCATTCTCATTCTCGTGTTAGGAAGACAAATTAGAACAATATTGTACGGCTTATAATAAAATATCTAACCTTACATATACACCATTTTTAATTAGATAAATTGACGCTAACATTTTGGCTAACTATTGCTTTCATGGCTCTTGTTTGTTATAAAGGTTAACAATTTGTCTAATTAAGCAACGGAGGGGTGCGTCTTCCAGTTATGACGAATAACATATCTCCAGGCTTCACTTGTTTAAAAGATATATACATAATGACAACTCGAATATTATAGTTCATTAATAGATGGAACACCTAGAAATTACGAGATTAGGCACAAAACCCCATCCATTGATAACATAAATCTATCAGCCATTCGGTTCCCATAGAGCAGGCTCTGCCTAGTTTGATTACAGGCGACTGTGAATTGTCCTTTAGTATAATATCTGCGCGATAATATCAGTCTTTATCCTTCACTCTCAGAGTCTACTTTAGATAAGACTCGTAGGTGCTACGATTACGATGTCATATTGTGGAGCTGGTAGACGAGTGATATAGACTCATATAAAATTATCAATGTATCTATTTAGTATGCGGTGGTGTCTGCACCGCCAGGAATCTAACCCAGGACTCCTTGTACCACAGATCAGCATGTGCAATGTTTCCAAACTACACCATCAAATACATACCACAAGATTCCAGATTTTTTTATATAAAACAAGTAAAAGAGTAGACAGCAGTTACAGCTAGCCCTTACCACAAATGAACATCTTCAGTAGATCTCTACTAGCACAGTAGGAAGAACATTGTTAGTGAGAGTAAAAACAGTAATAATAAATAAATAAATTAAAAAAAAAATACAGTATACGCCGGTAATACGATAGGACTGCAGGAATAGGAGTTAGTAAAATTAGTCCAGAAACATCAGATATAGGACTTAACACTATTGGTACAGTTCATAAATGTTAAAAAAGGTACTGGTAGTGTTATAGTTAGTAAAAGTCTTATTGACAGCTGGTCAAAGACGCGTTGCAACTCCTGAGGACTGATTTTGAGATGGTCACCCGGGTATAGCCCCGAATTATTTTAAGTGACTATTAAAATCTCTTTATAATAAAGGGCTTTTTGCGGACGGATATAGAAAATATACGAATCTATCTACATGTCATCACTGGGATATTTATAATGCTCAATAAATATTAATATTTAAATAGAGTTCATGACATTCAGAATATGAAATGAGTTAAAAGATTATGAGAGTGCGAAAAATAATAAAATGTATAGAGACAAAGATGAAATAGAAAAAAGGAACACAAACAGTATATATGTACATATGTTAACAATGCAGGCAGTGAGAGCCTAGTTG
>DWJK01003571.1:0-12957 GCA_018248815.1 Croniades pieria auraria
CCCATTAACATTCCACTGTTGGAATATGAGTCTCCTCCCACATTGAGAGGGTTATTCCATGATGAGACTTAAACGTAACTCATAAAATGTGCGAGTGTAATTCACTTCTCTGCCTACCCATTCGGGAAAATAAAGCCGTGATGGCCCAAATTGACGATATAGTTTACAATAAGCAATTGATTGGTTTGATATTTGCCGTGAGCTAAGTTGATAAACGTCTGCATGCAGCAACGGTGAGTTGCGACGATGCGGGAATCTAGGTCATTCTAGTTCTGGAGCCGAACTACGGATTACGCAGTTTGTTATTAATGACTTATTGCTATCAAAAGTTTGGATTCAACCGTTATGTTGGCACACTGCGGTACCGCGAAGTTCGGGAATTATTTACCCGACAAACATGCAGAATTTAGTCATCGAGCGTTTTTCTGTTTGTTTTAGATAAAAATATAATATTTTGGGATGTCCACACATGACCATCTGATCCCGAACTTGGCAGAGTGTGTATGATGATAATCAGAGAGCTGATGGATATAAAAATTAATAATACTTTTATTAGATCCAGATGGAATAATTACTTGTTTAACACAAATATTTAGGAATCGAATCTAGGACCTTTGACAGTAAGTATCATTAACTATCGGACTAACGAGCCAGTCGAATAACTAATTTATATAGTAATAAAACATCGTTTTTAAATAGAAAAAGTCAGTAAATCAAAAGCGAATAACAGTTGAAAAGACTGCAACCTATATATAGGAAACCTATCTTTAATAAGACCTGAATACTTCTTGACTGAAATGTCTTGTACTCCTGACTGGGAATGAATGCTAACGCGGCACAAGTGGACCTATTGAAATCCGGACCGAAGGATCTTTTAGTACTATTATCATTTTATCCGATGCAATGATAAAATATGAGATTACTTAAGAGCAGACAACAATATAGTTTGTATGATTCTCAATGCAATTTGAAGACATATGTATTACTATTGCAAGTTAAGTCCCATTCTAGTTTTGATTGATTACGATAGGTTCGTCAATTGGACTAATAGATTCAGGGCCTTAGGGCCGCGACAAGGCATAGAATGTTCTAGAACATTCAATGTTAAATATAGTGATTTAGTTTGATATGAATGTATTTGACTATTATGAGCCTCCGATGACTGTATCAACACACTTAAGTTTTTTAATTGTTTCCTCTTCTAATGACAGTCTTCAGTCATTCAGATATTATATTAGACTTATTTTTACTTAGACAAATTAACCCAGAAGTGCTAAATACAGAACTGACATACCCAGCAATTCAATAATAATAGTAATTGATGATAATAATCTCTGCCTACTCCGTAAAGGACTCGTCATGATCCGACTATGAGTCTGTCTCAGTCCACAGTTGAATATTTAATTCTTCTCACAGTAATGTGCCCAAAATAATCCTATCTGTTCACAATACAAAAGTAATTCAATAGGTAAGTCATACTGAAAACGAATACTAATGGCTAAGTTTCTTTCTCATTGAAAATTCTTTTGCTGTCTGGCTTTTTTACTAATGCAGAAAGTATTTAACGGCAGTTGACGTGCGGTGGGTCAAGGTCCGTGGAATCGCTAACGGAGCCAGCGCTGATATTGGTCTTCGTGCGGTCAGCACTGCGCTATCCCATTGCCAACAACAACTGTTATTGAATCGCCGAGAACAGAACTTGCTAGCTTAAAATATTTCTAGATTACTGAACACGGTGGTATGCTTTTTTAATGTGACCAGACAGTTTGACGTTGTACTTGTATTAAGAATCGATATATCATTCGTTTCGGTCCATTAAACTAATTTATGTAAATGTGAATAAAAACAGAGTTAAATCGATAGAATATAAAATGAGTTACTTCGACAGGAACAAAATAAAAGACATTGTTTGACAAATATATTGTGCTCTATACGAAATCGCAAAATGCTTTTTAAATTATCCATTTGTTACGTAACGCTCTCTAGTCTCTTGAACCATAAATCTGTGACTTTCGCCTTTCCTGATGAATCATAATTTTCCTTCCCCCAACTCTTGCGAACCCCAATTTAAAAGCGAACGTCAGCGCCAAGGTCAAGTTACCTATTTATCAACGGGGTGGAACACAATTTATACGTAGATTAGTTTTAGCTCGTAGCAATAAAGCACTAACATTTGTCATATTTTTATAACCTAGAAAAAAGTCTCTTATGGCGGCCATTTTTATTACAGACTATGAATATATGAACATTAAGGTTATAAATCAATTTAATTGTTTAAAACCAATTGTTATAGATACAATAATGATTGCAATTATTTTTAAATAGCGTAGCTAATTACGCAGTTACTTTTAAATGAAAAAATACGATAAAAGCTGAACGATTTGCATCGCTTGCGCAAAGTGATTCTCCACAATGGTTACCGCTATCAATTGTAACGATTACAGCGATACATACCTATAACTCATCTATCCGTGTACATCTATCTAAAAAGGCATGTCTGGCGGGTTCAGTGAACTGAGCGGTGTCTGAGTTCGTTCGTTCTTCGGTTTACGAGAGCGACACGGTGCGGTTACGAGCGACGCACGGGCCGTCGTAAAGAGAGGTGCAATGGAAGGTCGCGCGGGGGCAATATGGCCGAAACGTTTGATGTCGCTCTGAGCAGGAACACGCTCAACAGATTAGGCACTTGTACCTAGTGTTTACTGTCTACACATTGTTTAAGTGGGTATTAAGTTTGTTGTTAAAATTTTTGATCGCTTTGAATAGTAGCTAGAAAGTAATCACACTGGTTTTACAGATATTGAACGTAAATTCCCGGAATCTTACGAGTATACTGCGTAAAACAAGTTAGACTTGCGTTAGATTATCTGGGCCCGATCACATCGTAGTAAATTTTTTTCTTTACTTTAATTCCCAAACTTATACGATTACTAGACTTATATTTGATTTGCAAAAATGTAATACACTTTATAACGTTTTTGTTGTTCTCGGAACAAATACTGTCAGGACATTGACACAAGAACAATTTTATTATATAGGGCAATATAACTGGCTATAAAAATCGGTTGTGAAATTGTTTCACGCTATGTTAAACACTACACCCTACCATTACCCCTATTCAGGTACCATATATGAATTAAAATTTTTGCAGTTCACGAGAGGAGTTTTTCGAGTACTCACCGATATACATGCTGGACGATTCTGGCCGAACGTGGTCGTCCACGTACGTGGTGCCGAGGGTCAGCAGAGGTGATCCTCCACATCCGAGCAGCAGTTGCGCCACGACGAACACCATTACTGGCACAAAAGTGCTTGGAGAACTCTGTTCGGACGAAAAGTCAGGTTGAGAAAAGTAGACAAATTTTTATAATATCACAGCAAGACCTTATTTTCAAGATTCAATAAAAATTGTGGCAGCGGCGAAGAAAATATCATGAGGAAACCTACACACTTTGGTGTTCTAAATATGTTCTCTGAGCCGTGTGAATTTTGGATGCACACTTTTCATTCTGAGAGGGGATTCGTATCTGGCAATGGAACGAACAGGGCAGATGGTGATGATATCGACTTTTTATCACATACAACTAAGATACTAAATAGAGTATGTAATAATAATAATACAGATTGTCTGGACGATATTTTTGTTAGCAGGCAGAATGTGTACCTACACTTAAGACCGCTTTCATCGACAACCAAAATGTTTGCATACGAAATAGCAGAGGTCGACGGACACATTTGTTCAAATACCATTGTAAGGAGCAGATGGCTGACGCAGTACGTTTGATGTTTTGTTACACGTATTTACAGATACGTATATATCGACCTTAAATACTTCATGTCACTATTAAAATTGACTGTACCCATTTTGCGTGTCGCTGCTGCATTTCTTCCCATAAACTAGAGCAGACCGTTTTCCATGACAGGAAAATACAGATGATTTAAAATACAACGGCTTAACTCACGTATGTTTTTCGTGATTGTCCGACTAGTTTCGGACCTGTACGAGGTCCTTCCTCATGAGAACCCATCGCTTGCAGCGAGGTCGCGATGGGTGCAATCCCGAAAAATGTACGTGAGTTAAGCCGTTACATTTTAAATGATGTGTATAAATACTCACGAAACATTTGATAGGAAAATACAGATTAGTATCCAAGCAACTGGAATAATCCAAAATTAACAGGAACCTGGCTGTGTATTTTAAAGAGGGAAATTGGATATTTACGACTCAAATGTTCAATCTCCTGGATTTAGATTTGTAGGTGAATGAGGAAAATGTGTACAGAAAATGATCTTTACCTTTATACAATTATCAGGCCTAAGATTACTGGGCGGTAAGCCCTGAGATAGGCGGCCGAGTCCGCCCATGTCCTGTTCGAGGGCGCGAGGCAATCTGCAGATGTTATCGTCCGATTTGTTGTTTGCCAGCATCTCACTGTTCGCCTCCGCAATGAAGTGTGGAACCACAAACACTAAGGACCCTATGCCCATTATTACAGCACCTAAAATAGAAGCGATTAATATAAACATATTTAACTAATGGTTACAATGCCCAGAAATGTTGAGATTTTTGCAACAAATGTACAATATAAAATATGAGACAACAGAAAGATGAAGAGTTGAAAGAAAGGCATTGGAATGTCAAAGATATGATTAATATAAGTTCAACCTTGGAGCCAAGAATAACTCGCCGATTGATTTTCTGACACGTTCTATTTATAAGTCGTAGGTGAACAAATAGCGAAAGATAAAGTGTAAGACGCACATAATGTACACAAATACTGCGCTACCAGGAATGTTGAAGTAGTAACTGGGAATAAAGATTTTTCTATCCTACGAGCACATTTTAGTTGTGTTCGGTTTAAAGCTTCTTTACTTTCCGTTAGACATACCTATAAGTATAATTCACTTATAATGAGAAATTTAAGTACTGTGTGTAATATATTATAGTTCGGTGAAATTCAATCAGTGCAAAGTGAAGACTGCATTCGTGTGTGCGCGTTTTGATGTGTGTCGTACTTACCAACTGCGATCCAGACGGGTATGTGTCTCCGGCTGCCGAGGTAGGAAACGAAGATGACGGTGATAACGTTGCCGATCTCGTAGCTGCTCGCGATCAGCCCCGAGAGGCTCGACGGGATTTCGAAACGCTTTTCGATTGTTGTGATCACAGAGTTTATATATCCTGAACTTAACGCCTGTTGCAGCGTTACGAGGAACGAAAGGAAAAATACAAATACCTAAAACAACAAAAGGCAAATTAATTCCTGTAATACACGTATGTTGTAGGTAAGAACGAGGTATGGTAGTGAAGCGGTCCTTACTTTAATACTAGAAAACCTTTGAATAAAAAGCGGCCTCCACGAGAGAATGCCGCAGTCTCGTGCGTCATGAGGAATGTCCAATATTTCCGGGAACATTTGGTGGGGTTTTTCCTTCTCTTTCTCCCGTTCGCGATCCCTGCAAAGAAGAGTACTTGTTAGATTGCACTACATATGATTTGCTCCTTATGGTTACACTGATAGCCAAAGTATTCCTTTAGATAAAAAAATCAGCTCATATGTTAAGGCGAGGATGTTGATTTTGGCGCGAAAGATTAGATATACCATTGAATAGTAAGTTGTTAACAAACAGACGTGACACATCCACAGAATTGTATATAGATATTCATCTAGATTTACATAGTATGAATCATTAACACTGATTTCATTCAAATGTTAAACAGATGCTAAAATATGTTCCAACTTGTTAGAAACCTTTTGTCATAGAACATTTTCTCGCTGTTCCAAATGTTTCAGGGTTTACATTAAATGTTCATTCACCATACTATTTCATTCACTACATAGGCTATGGAATTTGCTACGGCCTCACATACGTGATTCTGAAACTATCTCAAAATTCAAAAAGAAGGTCAAAAAGCGTAATTTATCGTTAGTAATTTGAATGTTTTAATAATATTTTCATACACTTTGCATATTATTTGATTAATATAAAAAAAAATCTGTAACACGCTGCAACTGAGAGACGGGAGTGGCTGAAAAACAGCGCTGGGCGGGACGGTCGTCCCGCGCCCGCTAAGCATAGCCATTTCCTTTTGCCTACATCTATTCATATACTGTTGTAATACCTGTAACTCATATTTACCCTGGCTGTAGTTAAGGTTAAACTATCTGTAACTCAGGTTTCCTTGTTTTTGAGGCAATAAATTATTTTAATTATTATGTATATAATATGTACATATATTCAATGTTTTTATACATGTTATATTAATTGTAGTTTACATTTTGACATTTTGCTACTTCGCGACTGTTTCAGGTTTACACGTTTATGTCACTAATTATGGACAACCCATTTTCCAGTTACAGCTCTGCTGGATGCGGTTTCTTCAGAAACAAGCAGTACCTTCTCACAGACCTCTTTCCGTTCTACTTTTTTATACTTTAAATTTGTATGGGTACATAAATCAGTAAATATCATAATCATTAAATGTAAATGACGAATCGTATTAACAAAATCAGTTCATTTGGTTCATTGGAATCAATGTGTATTAAAGAACTAGATATTTAGGTTCAGAAAAGCAATAAACTCCCTTCGTAGACAACGATGATTTGTGATGATACCTTAGGTGCTGTTTGTTTCCATACGTCGCGCTATCAATTTAGTGTTTGTTCAGGTGGTTCGTCTGCCTATTTGTATTGCTTCTTTATTACTCATCATAGTTGTCTTCATTATATGCATTGTTATTATCATTATTGTTATTATTATTCATTATTATTCATTATACGACATCAAATTGTTATGGAAATTGTCATGAAATAATCCTTTTCTACAATAATAAGAACGTTTATGTATGCAACTTACCCGTAGAAAAACTATGATGAAATATTTTTAAAAGTATAATAAATCAACTTGTCAGTTTCCACCCAACAAGTTAGGTCAAGACCAAAAAAAAACTAGACAAAAACTGATCTCTCAGCGCTTATTTCAGATCTTTGACCATTCAAGTTAGATTATCGCAAGCCACGTACCTGTCGCATATTCCTGCAGAAGGGTTCCTGCTGTGGCACTTGACGGATTCCCTCGTCGGGTGCGAGGGGTGCGGCGCGCTGGGTCCGGGCGCCTCGCTGGCCGCGCCTTCCGCGCACCCGGACTCCGCATACAGGCCCGTCATTGCGTACATTGATTCTTGTCTCCTGTTGGACACACATAACCTTTTAAACCGGGTTCGGTTTCACTTAACCTTGACATCCCCAACATGCTTTCAGCTTAGCAATATATGTCCTAATATTAGACTGATGCACGGAAGTCCAGTCCAGTACAAAGACGTAACGTCACGCCTGTAATCCCCGAAGGGGTAGGCAGAGGAGTGTAGAACACTCCCACGTTTCACCAGTTAGGTTTACGTTCCATGGAATAGGTGGTGAGCCTATTGCCATACACCGGGCACACATCCAGATTCCGAGTCACTGCTAGAAATTTTAAATTAGAAAAATCTAATAGCGCCCAACCCGGGAACTGCACCCAGGACCTCCCGATCGGCAGCCGCGCTTGCAACCGTTTGACCAACGAGGCAGTCTACTGTTGTACAAGGATTTAGTGTTATATAGTTGTATCTTTTGTATATTAAATAAATAGTCGTATTTAAAGAAATCCTTCCTTTTAAACCCTCTAAGGCCAAACCTAGTAACAGAACGAACGATTCAACAGTATTCTATACTACGGCAAACATTAAATCTACTCTATACTCTGTGTGATCAAGTGTGGTTGAATCATTAAGTCCGAGACATTGGCAATAATATAAAGGACGAGAAACATTTCTTAGGAACAGGAACTGATTTTCTAAACTTTCAATTCCACGCATTAAATCCACAGCTTGGGAGCATCATTCTCCAATTGTACACGGGTGAAAAAAATCCAACGGAATTTTTAGCAGACATGTAGAATTTTCACAGCCAAACAAAATAATAACCTACGTATTTACACACAGCCAAACAAAATTCATACCTCTCTATCAGCAACCGCCGTTGCTCAGCGGACATATTGGTGGAACAAAGGACTATGCGAACTCAGCGTTAGCCGCGATCTCCTTTAATATATTGTTATAATAGAAATTGTCTGGACATTATCGTGCTTCACTTTCTTGTATCGCAGCACGACGGTTCACAGATGAGTAATGTAGGGTACCCATGTTAGCATCACATGCTGGTGTAGCGTGTTCTCGTCACATACTAAACACCGGTCGAAGATGAGTAAGGCTGTGTCCACAGAGCGCGATACCGCCGCGATTAGGTGACAATGTGGGCCGCTGTGCGTTGCAAAACCGAATTATTATCAGCGACAAGCGTTATCGCCGATCGAAATCAGTGCAGCACGTGGTCGGTTCCCGTAGCGAATAGGTCGAGTTATTTATTTTAACAACGAATGACGTAAAACTCGCCATTGTTTAAGTTATCATTGTATGTTGTTTTTCTGGGACTCTTACGGGGTGTGCAGAGAGCACCGAGTGCCAAATATTTCTACCCCTTACTTCATACACGCGCATGTTATAGTTTATTCATTAGTATATATACTACGATAATGTTTAAACGTGTGTGTGTTATTTAACAATACATAGATAAAATGGAAGTTCGTGGAAGTAAAACTGACAAAGGGCAACGCAGTCTCTTGCGTTATCGCAAACGCACAGCGACATACATGTATAAAACCATTCTCATTCATTAGCGGAAATTGATTTGATAATTTTTGATAAAACGAAATACTCATCGATTTATCAAATTGCATCAATCAAAACGAAACCCGTATGAAGATTTGATCGAACTGATAACCGACCACAATGACCAGATGATCCGGTTTCATTTTTATCACTTGTATCAATAACATTTGGCGGAAATGATAACGCATCAATAAACACTTGTACAGTTATGATAAAAAATAAATTAGCTCGCTACACCGTCAGCTTCGCTTACGTAGCGTCTCTTGTATGAGTTTATAACGCCAATTAGCGGCACCTGTTCTCGCGTGTGTACCAAAGTCAACAATGACGCAACGCAACTGTTACAAAAATGGGCGGTGAGTATGTACTCTTGACGCAATGAGTGCGATATTTTTCACATAATATCTCTGGCCTCATCCTCAAGGAACTAGCACACTTTTTCGGCATTGCATCCTATTTCCTTCATTTGTCATGCCTAAATTCAATCACAAGAGTTCAATCGCATAAACAATGTGTAGGGCCTTTGACCGGCTATAGACGTCAGTGGACAAAACGGCGATGACGATAAGGCGCAATTTATATATGTGTATATCAATATGATCCAAAATAAATTAATTTATTATTTACTTATTTATTTGTGCGTTATTAAAATGTCAATACCCTTAATAATAATGTATGTCCGTACTCAGCCGTATAAATTACCGGAGTAAAACCCGGATATAAAAAAGGAAATAATATTAATAATTTGACATCTTATCAGAACAAACACTTCTGGGTGGGAATCGAAACTACGACCCACGGCGCTCCAGTCAGGTTCACTAACCACTGCACCAACGGGCCAGTCGATGAATGAAATATAACATTTATTCAATTTTAAATGTCAAAAACAACGCGTTATTTTGGATATCATTCATAATATCTAGCAATGTATAGAACTAGCTACTAACAACTATTTTGTTATTCCATTAAATAGTTAGAAACACTGAGTTTAGGGATAGATCCGTTTAATTAAACTTCGCTTACATTACATTAAAATTTAATGGCGGTAACGATAATGAGTCAAATGCGAACATTGAATAATAAAAACAGGAAAAATTTAAATAAATGTACCGATATTATTCTTCCTGTAATTATTTTTAAAGATATATACTTTAATAAACATATAAATGTAACAACACGCCTGTACTCCCAGATAGGGTCGGCAGAGAAGCGCAGTAGGTACATTCCTACGTTTCACAAGTTATGAACGATTTATTTAATGGAATTTAGCAAAATTTCCATTGAACTTTGGTGGCGCCGCTAAAGACGTGACAGATGCGTAAAGCGAACAAAAGAGAGTTACGTAATCTTCCGTAGAACCTCGAATATCCAACTATAAAGGAGATATTTATAGTGCGGTAATGTAGAAGACAAGGCCACAGTACAGAGTCGAAAAGAAACGTTTAACTCAGCCACGTAGAAACATACTTGCGTTTCCTAAATATGCTGCGATCAAAGCGACAGATTTTGTTTACTGTGTCACGATATAACACTAAGTCCTTTATGAGATAGGCAGAGAGCACCAAAACCGAAACAGAAGCGCGTATTTGAATAGAATGATGAATGCACAAGAGGCGTGTCAGGTCTGTAAGGATAGAAAAATTGTGTACTTGGAGTTCATCATCATCATCATCATCAGCCTACTTCCGTCCACTGTTGGACACAGGCCGCTCCAATGGCACGCCACTGAACTCGATCTTCAGCTCTTCGCATCCACCCACAGCCAGACACTGCGTATATCGTCATTTCACCTACCCGGAGGACGTTGGAGTTCTACATTTTTATTATTTTCTACAAAATTTAGCGCCCGTACATTCCGAATGAAAGAACTAGAGATACTCCATATATTTCGTTCACAAAAATTGTTTACATTTTATCAATAATGTCGCCATGACACAGTACGAAACACCCAAATGAGTGTTACATGTCCAGAGTTTAAGAAATATATGATACAGTTTTCGATTTAATAATAAATGTAGAGGGAATTCGATTATGTCGTTATTAGAGATACCTACTAAAATCGTAGCTCTAGTAATAATAATGATAGACTGTGTCATGTTAAAATGAAAATGTTCTTTCATATGATTAAAAATGTACCGGCTTAACTCACG
This sequence comes from Croniades pieria auraria, assembly GCA_018248815.1. NCBI lineage: Eukaryota > Metazoa > Arthropoda > Insecta > Lepidoptera > Hesperiidae > Croniades > Croniades pieria. The sequence continues at coordinate 10,861 of DWJK01003571.1, forward strand.
TACGTTTTTCGGGATGGCCCGAATAGTTTCGGCCATCCCGAAAAATGTACGTGAGTCAAGCCGGTTCATTTTTAATCATGTGTATAAATATTTGCGAAACATTTAATAGTTCTTTTATATTTTCGTATCAGGCGTATTTAATCCAATTTGATTTGTGTCCTTTCATCACTCTTTTCATACAGCTACTGAACGTAAGTAATAAATCGATATTTTAATCGGTAAGCGTGTATCGAATAATTACGATAATCGAGCACACTGTATTTATAATCGACGCTTCTGTTCTGCGCGGCGCCGGCGCCTGGTGCCGTCTCCCTACTTAACTGTTAGCCTTTGATGTTCTGTTAGAAGACGATGTCTGCGATTGTATCTATTTCCGCAGCTGCTGGCACATTTGAACAGAACTATGTCTTATAATCTATTATGATGTTCTAAAACGGATATATTAACATAATATCATCCCTGTGTTTCCCAGATGGGATAGACAGAGGAGTGTAGTACACTTAAAAATGTACTTATAACTATATTAACGGCTACTACTCATAGTAGATAGGAAAGTAAGTAGGAAGCCGAGGACAGAGCGCGATGGGGCTCATTTTGGGAGGCCTATGTCCAGCAGTGGACTGAGATAGGCTGACGATGATGTTGATAAAATACTCCATGAATTACGTGGAAATACACGCACACATATCCATACACACATACTGTGCGAGAGCAAATGAGAGCATTATACGCTTTTGTATTCCTATTTAAATAACTAATCAATTTATTATAAATTCTAATAGCTTTAGAGGTGAATGATGGGCCCTGATGGAAAAACTGGGAGGTGGTAATTGGTAACACACTTTTGGTTTCACGCGCATTGCCTCATTTGACTGTCATCACTCCGCCTATTCACCTTGCGCATCAATTATAGTAATTTCCGTTGGCAAATAACTTATATGAGCAACATTTTTAAATAAATATGACACTTCGTTTACTGCTTTAGCATATTTAAATTGCATCCCAAATAGATCTAGATTTAATATGGTCATCATCATCAGTTCGCTCTCGGCCACTGCTGGACATAGGCCTCTCCAATAGCACGCCACTGAGTTCGATCTTCGGCTCTTCTACTTCACTTGCTGTATTACTAAACTAAATATCATTAAGAATTCTGCACTTTTTAGAGTTCTTCGTGATGCCTTCTGAGCAATGTGAAGTTTATGAACTCGTTTAGCGGGGTAGATTGCCCTGACTTTAACTCTTGTCAATCATATTTTCTTAGAGGAGATTAAAGCTCCCAATTGTTTCCAATACAATGATTGATGAAGACTAAAGGAGTGTGACCTATAATACCTGTGTCCTTTCCTGTGTTGGGGTGCGGCGTTGGCACCGCCCGCGCTCTGCTGCCTCTCGCCCTCTGTCATCGTGTCGCTGGCCGCCTCTCACCGCGTGCCCATGCCACTCACACCAGGATGCCTCCACCTGGAACAATAAACGAATTGATTCAACTGTGCGAACCTAAAACTTGGATTTTTATACACGAGAATAGAGAATCATTGGTCTTTATTGAACCTGAATGTAGAGCCGAGAAGGGGAGGCGGAAGGGGGCGGGGGAAGACGATCGTGGGTTCGAATTCCACCAGAACAAATATCTGTGTGATAACCACACATATTTCTTCTGTCAGGGTGTAAAATATTAACTATATAAGTATTTATCCTAATGTATTTATTCATTCTTATTCAATGATAGAACATTTTAACCTATTCTGCAATATAATAATACTATGACTTAATACATAATACATAAAATATATGCAATAGAACAGCCTTTTGTTAAAACAAGGATCAATTTCGCTAGACATAAAAAAAGTCACGGAAAAGAGGCGTATAAACCAAAATAAAAAAAACTCGAATATTTATGGTAAAAATTAAAATATACATTTTGGTTAATAAATTACTATCAAATAGCCGTATAACATGTCCACCTTTGGTTTTTTTTTTTTTTAATCGACCCATTAACATTCCACTGTTGGAATACGGGTCTCCTCCCAAATTGAGAGGGTTAAGGCCGTAGTCCTCCACGCTGGCCAAGTGCGGGTTGGCGGACTTCACACA
>DWJK01003572.1:0-12956 GCA_018248815.1 Croniades pieria auraria
CGAACAATTTTGCTGACGCTACTCCCTACACACTCTTGTTGATGACTTTGGCACTCAGGCGTCAAATTTACAAGATGTTTTGTGTTATATACATTTTTTATCACATTTTTATAGAAATATTCTTTTGATAGCTTTTGACTCTGCAATCTGGTAAATGGTCCCTACATCGTGGAGGGAGGGGGGTCCAGGGATGTGGGGATCACCCCTTCATGGAGCTTTTATTAATTTTGTTAGGATTTATAGCCTTAATCTCTCTCATTCTGTGAGGAGACATACATACATATATCTAATAGTCGAACGAAAAAAGATTTGCTAATGATGATCCTGATGTTGCTGCTGTTGATGATGATGGTGATGGTGATGATAATGATGGTGATCATGTTCAGGTAGAAAGATCTGGTTTACCTAGCGTCACTCTGGAGTTATGATCGATCCTTCTAGCTACTTACGTTATGTTAGCATCAAGCTTTAACTGCATAGTCAATGGAGAAGACTCCAAAGTAATTACTATCCTGTCTCATGACTTCATATATCAAGACAACTTAATGGTGCCATCTCGCTCGATCCACACCCGAAATACATACGAGAGAGAGATGAATAGATGTTTGTATGAAACGTGTCCGAAGGTCGACTCGTTTGTTTAAAACAAGTTATAGAGTCGTAAAGTGCTTTTGATATAAGTTAGCGTGGCTCGTCTCTACCCACGTGTCGCAATGAATTATTGTAACAGTTGGTAAAGTAGGGTCAGCAACATTTATTTATTCATTTATTTCAGGATTTCTAACAAAACGTAGAGACGTGTTAGCTGCGAAAATGTGGTTGTAAATGAACCCGCGCATCATGTGATGCTTGGTTTATGTAAAGCTAGTATACCCATTTGTGCATATTTTAGTGTGGGTAGTTGCACAGTAATTTATAATATCTGTAATATAATATTTTTATAATACCTATATGATAAATAAATTTATCTTCATTGTTTCTGCCATAGCTTTTGTTAAAGATACTACAAATAAAAATACAAAACGAAGACACATAACCGGCTATAAGCGAAACCGAAGGGGCTAGAACCAGTAAAAACCGGAACAGATAGCCAGCTCTATGTAGAGCCGGTCGAAATCCATTTGGAATACATTTGTAGTGCAAAATGAATATAGCAGATGTAGTTACGTATAGAAAAGTAACGCTGTAGAGTCTGCATGGCATCTAGGTGTAGGGATGTCGAACTCTGCATCGAGAATTCCCTACATTTAATAATATTAGTCTCTGAGTTTACATATAACGTATGACTCTTCAAATGCGAACGTGAAAGCTTTTTCTATACATGCGTGCTTTGTTCCTAGAAAGGAAAGGTCATGTAGAGCGCAACACCTATCTAAGACGACAGTGCTGCCATCTAGGCAACAGTGCTGCCACCTGTTCAATAACAACGGCGCTGCTATCCACTGATGTGCTGATTTTAATAGTAAATAATTGTTTAAAAAATGTACTACAACATCGGAAAATATTGAAATCATCGTTAGTTCGACGTCGGGTGTCGTTTCCCATTATGGTTAATGTGCTCCCGTCCACTGCTGGACACAGGACTCTCCCACAGCACGGTTCTGATCTGAATCTTCTGCTCCTCGCGTCCAACCGCTACTAGCTACTGTGCATATATCGTCACTCCACCAGCTAGAAGGCCTCCTAAACCTCGTATATAATATTATATTATAGATAAGACGATCATCTTTTGTTTATATTTCACTTTATTCATTCTTTCTTACGTTTCTTTATAACTAACATATTATAACCTCACACAATAGACGGCCGTAATAAGACAGTAACTTCAGAGAGAGAGAGAGAGAATACAGACAGTGTTGTCAATAGCAAATGTACATTACTAACAGTATGTCTTTATGAATATAAAAATATCCGTTTCATCGATAAGTGTATATCGATGAAAATGGGCACATCCCTATCGCAAGGACAGCGTTATCGTTCCCTGGGGAAGTTTCCCTGATTTAATGGAGCAATAACCTCTTTTGCTACCTGCTCTCCACATAAATACTCACCATTTTTCATTTCTCATTTATTTATGTATTTCTTTATACTGCATTGTTAAACCTAAAGTTGGACTTTAGAGGAAAGAGGGCGAAGGATCAACACTTTTTTTATCATTAATGTTTTATATTCAAGCCGAGTCCCTTGTAGGGTAGGCAGAGAGCAGTGAGAGCCAAAGATCTCTATCTTTACACAGCTGATCCTCATTTACTATTTTCATCGCTCTCTTCACACATTTCTAACTCCTCCATCAGCCAGTATCCTGACTTATTTGGTCAACATAGATAAATCTTGTGTTTCTCAGCACCTGTATTTATCAACATTCGCATTGTATATCTGTTTTGTTATTCTTTCACCTGTCACTCTCTCAACAGATTCGAACCAATGGAGCATGCCATTCTCCCTCTCACACCAACACTCTTTCACACGAATCATTTTTCTCACATCTATTTTAAAAGCCTGTTGCCATTTACTGTTAAAAATTGTTCTTAATTATAAATCCATGCAATTTACCCAGGAAGTAAAACCTACCCTCTGAAATGTGAAATCTTTATATACATTCACAATCCTTGAGGATGACATATTTAAGGGTCGACCGCGCCTCCACTTGACGGATCGGCAGATATAATTCACGTGTCAAGATTGAGGAGGTATGAGGAAGGAACAAGCAATGCGTTTTAGGAGAACTGCTCTTTTGAACATTAAGTCACATTAGTAATAGGAAGACTAACGTAGTGTTTGTAGTTTCCCGAAGGGGTAGGCAGAGAAGTACAGAAATTACACGCTTCTTTTGTTACGCTATACGGCTTATGGAATAGTGGATAAGCCTATTGATATAATAGATTTGGAAACTAGTTCAAGTCAAAAACCTTGTCATTACCGGTGAATGCTCTCTGGTCTTCTGTTAAACTGACATATGTATACACTCGTATTGTCATCTACGTACCTAATCTCACATCTATTTCTCATAGCGGTAGGCAGAGACGAAGTACCTATTTCTACCTACTACAATACTAGCAGACTTCTTTCCCCTCTTGTACATTAAATGAAGTCATATATGCTCGCCTATTAATTGGGGTAGACAGAGACTAAGTATTTCTGTCTGCTATGGTCTTGACAAACTCTTTTCACCTCGTCTACATTCATTTAAGTCGTCATAAATACTCGTTTGATAAACAAATTTTTGACTTAACCTTTTAGGATAAATACGTGCGCCTAGAACTGTCTCTTTCGACTCTACCATACACACTTCATAAATCTATTTCGTTTTTTGTATATTTCTTTACATACATACGTACATATTTCACGTCAGGAGTGCTAAATATTTGTATAAAGATATTAAATGGCACCTCAAAGTGGTATCAAAACCTTGGTGGGTTAAGGTTATGCAGTACGTATGTATTATACCAGCCATCTGGTTACAATAACACAGGCTTTCATCATTCTTACTTTGGGATTACATGGCCGTGAGTGGAGGTCATCATCATCATCATCATTAGCCTGCTCCCGTCCACTGCTGGACATAGGCCTCTCCAATGGCACGCCACTGAGCTTGATCTTTAGCTCGTCGCATCCAACCACTGTCAGCCACTTTGCGTATATCGTCACTCCACCTAGTTGGATGGCGTCCCACGCTATGTTTGCCAAGACGCAGTGGAGATAGTCATTATTATTAAATCCTGGCAGCTACTTCTTAAGCTATGAACTTGTCTAAATTTTAATACCACTTTCTATAAAAAAATAAAATAATCGACTAATTTATCATTCCACTGTTAGAGTATGGATCTCCTCTCATATTTTGAGGGTTAATACCATAATCTGTCACGCTGGCCAAGTGCGGGTTGGCAGACTTCATACATCTTAGATTTTTTGTTTTGTAAGTTCTGTGGTGTGCAGGTTTCCTCACGATGTTATCCTTCACCGTTAGCAAGTGACATTTAAATTTAAAACGCACTTTTTGTAAAGAGGTGCGAGCCATGGATTTGAACCCAGCAACCCCGGAGTGAGAAGCCGAATTCTTAACCACTAGGCTATCATTGCTTATCACTTTCTATAGCAGTGAAAAAAAGTTGTTAAAAAACTTAAATTCAGTAATTCAATGATAGTAATTTAATAAATCTACAGTAATATTTCAGGCTCAATTTAATTCAGTCTTTGCCTTTGAATAGATTCAAAAAAGATTAAAGAAGTTTCTGTAGAAAGACTAATAATATGAGATTATTTAAATGACACAAAGGACTTAGACTAATTGATCTGTGCCTCTGCATTCTATTTTTTTAACAACCATTTCATAGTTTCACTGTTGTATCTGAGTCTCCTTTCAGAGCCATTAAGGCATTTTATTATTAGTACCTGGATGACGGAGCTTTGCTCGATACTTTTATATTTGGTTATTAATGTACCAATTATATTGTATTATATTGTTCATAAGCGTCTTTTGTCAAAGATCTTTTAGACATTTTTAAGTGAACACGTAAGTTAAAAAGACACATTCTATCAATAATATAAGTTAACAATTGATTTTCTTGGTCTAACCTCAAACCACACACTCATTGGCTTACAATTAGTGTAGTTTAACAACGCCATCTATTGAAGTTATTTTAGTGTTGCTGTGTCGCTAAAGCAGTAATGTTTTTCATTGCCTGAAAAAACGGATATAAGGCATTTTCTTAAAATGAAACCTAGCTAGATCGATTTACCGCCACCAAAACCCCCTGCGGACTAAATTTCGTTAAAATCGTTAGAGCCGTTTCCGAGATCCCGATTATTTATATACATTTATACAATAATTGCTCGTCTAAAGCCATTACATATTATTATGAATAGTCCCTTAGAGGTTAAGCAAAGAACACCGAATAGCAAATATCTCTTTCTGTATAGACTTGACGTGCTTCTTACATTTATCACTGCTTTCAGACACCCATGCCGGTGTTAGAGGCCTGACCTATTTGGCCAAGTTATGTGAGCCTTTGTCTCTTTCGGTTCCTGCGATCATCAGCATTCATCACGTTGTATATCTATTTTTCCATTCTTTCATCTGCCGTTCTGTCAAACATCCGATTTTATTTTGCAGTTTGTCTCTCTCGTGTCTTTTGTCATTCCACTGTTGGAACACTGGTTTCTTTTCAGAATGAGAGGGTTAAGTTCATGGTTTTATTATGCTCGTGTTTCTCGGTTTTAATTTTGTTATTAACACGAGAAATTACAAAAACTATAACACGCAAGAAACCACCTAAACATACGAGTAACTGCCGTAACCAAAACGCTTTAGAAAATCTATGAAATGGTTGCGTAATTGTATCACCGTAATAAAGGCTTTCGCTCGTAAAGGAGGCTGTATAGAAACGTTATTAAACTTTGATGTCCCATATTCGAAGTCTGTTAGGCATTTCACGATTGATTTAAAATAATTGATGAATAGAGTCATTTCATCTCTACAATAAATAAATATGCGCATATTCAAATAAGCATTTTAATTTGAAAAATACCGGAGAAGTGTTATTACATTATCACGCCTTACGGGATAGGCAGGGAGCACCGAGTGTGAAATATATCTGTCCTTACAAAGCTGACGCGCTCACCTATTCCTTGATGGGTCGTAAATACAATTGGTCAAACGTGGGAGTGTACTACACTCCTCTGTCTACCCCTTCGGTTATTATAGGCGTGATGGTACGTTGTTTGTTGTGTTGTGTTTATTATACTTGTGATAATGTATGAATATATATTTATATGGATATTCAATTTATTTTTATACACAGCGAAAGTAATTGTGGCCTCTGCACATTTTTTTCTAGACGGGAAATCGAACCTACTGTTTTGGCTCGCCCGCAAGCATGATTCAACACTGCACCAACAGACTAGTTACTTGTAATAATGACTAAATAGCTATAAAAAACCAAATAATAAAACGTATATTAGTCGCGTATATATTATTTTAGGAACTCTACACGTCTCTAAATCTGTGACTCTACCCTCAATTGGATCGCTACATAGAGTCGCGGATTCACCAAATTGATTTATACCAACGTCTCGGCTCATTTCGAGATGTAATTTAATACTACATTGATTTCTATTTTATTTTGCGCGACTGCTGATGGAGAGGTCCTGTGTATGATCGCCGAATCGGGTACTATTGGCTTTTTCTAACTTAAAATTCTCAGCAGTGGTTCGAAGTCCGCATCTGTGCCCAGTGTATGATAACGGGTTCACCACCTATTCCATGGTGGGATGTAAACGTGACTGGTGAAAAGTGGGATGCTACCACAATCCTCGGCCTATCTCTTCAAAGATCATAGGCATAACATAACATTTAAAAAAATAAAAGCTGTGTTATTGTAAAGAGGCCTACACAGAATAGTAATATTACTATCATCATCATCATTATCAGCCTATCTCAGTCCAGTCCTGGACATAGGCCTCCTCCGATGAACGCCATCGCGCCCTATCCTCGGCTTGCCGCTTGTCAATATTAGTATAATACTATCTTATTAAATTTTCTATTTACGAATCAGTAAACAAAGTTACTCAAATATATGTGTAGCTGTATTCGGAAAATTTAACAAATGAATTTGACGCAAGAATCAGACGCTTTTTTATACTCTGTTCCCTTGTCACACACATATAGAAGAGTCACTTTAAAAAACCAACACGACTCTATCAAGAGTCAACGACTGGGGACGACCCTGACTGACCCATTGACTGATCTGTTGACTGATCCGTTGACTAACCCGTTGACTGACCAGTTGACTGACCCGTTGACTGACCCGTTGACTGATCCGTTGACTGACTCGTTGACTAATCCGTTGACTGACCTGTTGACTGACCCGTTGACTCAAGCGAGTGACTCTGATAGTTGTACTCAGCTTTGAGGTTCGATTTTCACAAAGAAAAATATTTGTGTGACGTACATACATATATTATGTATGAGTGAATATACATACATATGTGTGTGTCTCTGTGTGTGTGCTTGATTTCATGAGGAAATACCTCGTACAGGTCCGAAATTATTCGGGCCATCCCGAAAAACGTACGTGAGTTAAGCCGGTACATATTTAATCATGTACAATATATTATTTATTTTTTATAGAGGCAATAACTGAGAAGCAATATACATAACAAAACATACATAACTTTATAAATTTTGACGTATGTGACAGGATTCGTATCCCAGACTCAGGAGTGGAAGGCTAAAATTTTAACCACCAGGCTACGACTGTCCAGTAACAACAATATTCTTGACATTTTCAATGAAACACAATTTGTGAAGACATTTCTATTTTATCTCAATTCTATTGTATTACATATGTCTCATGATTTTCATAGAAATGAGAACAAGAAATTGAGTGAATGAAATGAATAAAACGTATGAATGAATGAATTTTATCGAATGAATGAATAAGGTTCTATCGACGTGGATGTAATTGGAAGAATGCTAAATTCCTTTACTACATTATATTATAGTGAATATGCTTTGGCAATTGTTTTAACTTTGAATATACATATGTTTAAATAGATTACTTGTTATCTTAGAATTTTCTACTTAAAGGGCTTAGTTTAAAAGTTGGGTCAAAAAGGTCGGATACTGGTTGATGGGTGATTCAGAGGTTTTGGAAGCCGCCGTGCATATAAGAACGTGATGAGTGTAGCAGAATCTCGTCAGGTCTATAAGAATAGCGCTATTTGAGCATTCGGTGCTCTCTGCCTACCCCGCAGTGGAACTGCCATGATAATATAATAATAATAATTTTTACATATTTCAAGCAGTATTTGTATTAAGTCAAGATCCAGGAATAACTCTACATTGAAAACAAAAAAGTCTTAATAAAGATGGAGATAAAGTCACCTAGAGTAGAGAAAGATACAACATCATCGACTCTTTTATCGTTCCACTATTAGACCCGAGTCTCCTTCTAAGTGATAAGGGCTAAGACCATAGTTTGCCACGCTATCTAAGTGTGGGTTGGCAAATATTTGTACATTTTTAATAGATTCAATTTGATTGCTATTTTATTGACTCGTTGTTCTAGTGATTGCAAAGTCTGACTGCTGATAAAGGAATCATGGGTTCCACCGCCGGTAGGGCAAAGTAATATTGGTTTGTCCAACTTCAAATTACCAGCGATGATTTTTACCCATTATATTCCAATAGGCTCGTCCCTTATTTCAAGGAACGCGTAACATGACTGAGACATCGTAGGAATGCACTACACTTCTCTGCCTACTTATTCAGAAAAATACAGGCGTAATGGTATGCTGTTGTTTTGGGTTATATTTTATATGAGAAAAGTTTTTAAAGTGTACAAAGCCAATGTAGAGACTGTTACATCTGTGAGTTTTAGAAAATAAATAAAGGCGAGTACATGTAGCCTTCGTGCAGTACAGGCGGGTTGAAACCTCGAGCGGATTTGGTCTCGCGGCGGATGTAGAGCGCATCCGGTCGCCGGAATCGAAACTTATGTAGCGCTCTACATAAGGACATATCAAATTATATAGAGTCGTAGAGTTGGAGTATACATATTTTAGCTTTTATTATATGTTTGTTCACTTATTTACGTTAGCTCGCATCCGTAATATATTATTCTTATTATAATATCAGATAAGGTACCGTAAGGAGTAGGCATAGAGTACAGAAATCCAAATATCTCTCATAGGCTACGTTATTCTAACACATCAACATAGACGCATCATTCCTTTATATATATGTACATACGGAAATATAGAGTAAGGCAGTTTGTGTCAGATAACGTTTTAAAACTAGATATAGAGAAGCGACGAAGCAATTCAACTTAGTGTGGCGGAGAGTCCCGCGGGAAGCAACTTTGTTTTATGACGTTCTCAATAAAAGTGGAAACATGTTATGGGGGCGCAATCACCTCCCGCTGTGTCCCGACTGAAGTTGTTTTCGGTGCGATTTTATATAGATTCATTGTTATACTATCACGCCAGGACCCTTAGGAGGTAGATAGAGAGTTGGTATTGCTAAATATTTTTATATTTATGGACATAACGTTCTTTATCTATATGGATGGTTATTGTCATATCACCATTCCAGCTCCCTTATGGAGTAGGTAGAGAACACAGAGTGCCATATATGCCTGTCAGTACAGTGTCTCTATATTCATTAATCTTTATATTATTATTATATTTGTATGTTTATTATTTGTATGGAGCCGCCATTAAATGAAAGATGGATGACTCACTGATGTGGCTGTCGCTCGGAAAGTTTTTTGTAACAGAACCAACAGAGGCAGAAATTACTTTTTCATCTGCAAATTTGTTTTAATTGGTTTATCTCTGACAATCTCCCTTTCTTGTCTCTATTTTATTATATATATATTATGTACTCGTATTATATGTTACAAACAGTAATAGTTTTGTGGCTTATAATTCAGTTTCCCATCCGAGGAGTCCTGAGTTGAGGATCTGACCAGCACCTCCTGGCATTGATAAGAGAAAGAGACAGAGGGAGAAAGAAAAAGTCGCCTAAAGAAGGACATTTTAAAACTATATATCACTTGCTGTAACGGTGAAGGAAAATATCGTAAGGAAGACGAACACCTTAGAATTCTCTATAATACTTTGTAAGTTGTATAAATGTTGCCAATTAGCACTCGGACAGCGTGGCGTACTATGGCCTAAGCCCGTCTAATTCTTTGAGGACACTGGTATTCAACAATCAAGTTATAAAAAGATCGATGAGGGCGAAAGATTCAAAATGGATTTGTACTTAAAAATGAAGTAAAAATGGCGGCATTATCGTAGAATCCACTCTTAACCTGACATACAAGTATGCTAGTATGTAAGTACTACAAATATTAATTTCGTAGCTATTGTTTCTCAACAATTGTTTCGCTTGATGTATTAAAAATAAAAATAAGACGACTCTGACATTACTGTTTTCTGAACAGCCGTACAATTTATATCGTATTTTTTTACGACTAATGTCATGATTCAGTGGTTGGTAGCCATGTCTATTAAAGCGGGAATTGTCAGTTAGGTTCCCATTCAGGACAAATGTTTAGGATTATTACATATACATAGGATCAAATGACTATCTTTGACGTGCCAGTATTTTTTTTTAAATAAAAAAAAAATTTGTAAATTATTTATTAAATATACCTTTATTAAATGAAAAGATTCATTACTGTTTTTATCTATTTTCACCAAAAGCGGAGAATTCTAGCTTTAAAATGTATTTTGAATCGACAATTTTGATGAAAAACAGAGTGATGTAACCTTATAACAAAAAGCACCTTTGAGAAATAATGTAAATTATATTTTATTACCAAAACACAAAGTCTGTACAGCTTCAGGCGATCGGGGCACTTCTGTCCCGGAGCAACGATTCTCAAACTAATAAACTTTTATAATCACATACGTATCTCCGCAGAATGAGAAGGAATAAGATTATAGTTGCCCGGTCGGCGAAGTGCTAGAGAAGACTTCTGACCCATTCAGCATTGATAAAAGGGTCGATGATGATGACCTTGAGGTAATTAAAAATATTACAACATGAATTATGGTAAATTATATAGCGTGTAGAATCTGCCAACCACGGGTTGGCAGATTCTACACGCCATAGAGAACATTATGGAGACCTCTAACATACGCAGGTTTCCTCGCGATGTGTTCCTTTACCGATATAGCAAGTGATATATAATCTCAAGAACACATTTTTTAAGAGGTGCGCACTGAAATTCGAATCCAGGACCTCCAGCTGGACGGCTAAATTACAAATGACTAGGCTATTAATGACTTATAGTATATACCAAATAAATATAAAGCCTTTAGCCACGGAAAGTAACCCAGAGAATAACAATCTGTGGCTCTACTACAGTAAGCAAATTCGAACATCTTATTGCTAATGAAAAACAAAGAAAGCTTAATAGCACTTGACGGGTAGAGTACACATGAAAATGAAAAACGCATTAACAATTAACAGAGATGGTTTGAAAATGTAGAGACGGGAACAAAGACAGTTAAAGACTGCTTGAATTGCCTCTACCGATTTTAGAATAGTATACCTAATGGTGATAGCTTTACTAAGATTATATAATATCTTAGATAATTTGTCTTCAATCCTAAGCAGATAGTCTGCGTTACGGTAACCAAACAGAAATATACTATGTCGTATTTGTAAATACATACTATATTTATATAGATCTGTTTTTACATTTTTCATCTATGACTCATTATAGTAATTTCACAATTTCTTCTATATTAATCATCACGCCAAGATCCTTACGCGGTAGGTAGAGAACACAAAGTGCCAAATATTTCCATACCCACTGACCTGATGTGCTCCTTCCACATTCGCCATTATTTGCAAACGCGGACTGGCGGACCGAGATGTGGCAGATAGGGCCATAGAAAGCCATGAGTAATGCAAACAGTTGTGATCGATATTACAGAAAATTAAACATCTCTACTAATCAACTGCCGCAAATAAGAAAGTTTTACAATTCAGAGTCGGTTCAGCAGCGCTCTCTAACACGAGACCATTCGCGAACGTCCCAGCTCTACACACGTACCAGTACCACGAATGTGTCAGAGCTACACACGTAGCCACAGTACGATATTTTTTCTACTACGATCGTATTAAGAGATACGATCATTTATACGCTACTCCAGTTTCAGTGCTATGTATTGATTCAAATATATCAAGCTACGAACAGTTTACGCTACAGACGTGTTTGTGCTATGAACTTAACAGTGCTACAACTGCTATGATCGGTGCGGGCTACGAAAGTAGTTGTGCTATACAGGTGTCAATACTATGAACGACGGCGCTACGATAATATCAGTGCTACGATCATTCTAAATGCTACGAACTCTATTATAACACGTCTCTCTTCATTCCGTCCCTCAACGCTGAAGATTACCACTCCGATTCAAGATTTCGTTTATGGTCGCTTTTCATTTGTTCCGGCCAGTGGTTTGCTTAATTATCGTGCTGATAGGAATCTTTAGGTGTTGATATCTGGTTCGACTATCTCATTAGGTGCCACCGTCATGCTCCCTTGCCTTTGACTTTGCCTGTTACCTTTAATTTATCCAGATAATATAATTCTATAATAACATAATGATTCTAATAATCATTATTACTTCACATAATTAAATTATGTAGCTCCATAATGTCTAAGTGTTTACAGTTATTGAATTCTTTAATTGTTAATTTACTACGGGCGTACATGTATTTAATAACAGTATTTTGTGACACTCCGTCATTTAATACCAAATTAGAGACTTTGTCTTATGGTGATAAGTAAACAAAGTGTATAGGTTATGTACATCATCATCATCAGCCCGTCATCGTACACTGTTGGATATACACCTTTCCAATAACAGATTACTGAGCTCAATCTTCAGCTCGTCAGCTCCAACCACTGCCATATTGTACATACATAACACTATATAATATAATATTGTGAGTAATGTATGTGTGTATATACGAGTAAGTATTTATTGACTGATTCACGATCATAGCATCATCAAAATTAAAACAATCAATATCAATGACAATGCAAGCCCTTACTTATATGAAGCAATAATAATCTACGTGTAAGAGGGTAGAATAGGGAAAAAACTTACATAATAATTCGTCCATTTTATGTAAGAAATGTGAAAAATATTTACTTTGCTAGGTAAGTGTTGAAATTAAAAAAGTGAACTAACGATAAATTATTTGATCTTTTTAGAAAATTCCAACACCAAGGTGTTAAAGTTAGGGATGAAAGTTAGTACGAAAATTTCCTTTTAAAAGCGAAAGAGATATGTATAGGTAACTTTTATAATTTAGGGAACCATAAATTAAAAAAAGGCCGGGATAAGGAGATATAACGGAACAACCTTGCAGGTGTTCCTGGTTGTAAATAAAAAATTTAACCTAATGTGGTATAAGCTTTATTTATATA
>DWJK01003573.1:0-12955 GCA_018248815.1 Croniades pieria auraria
CCCATATTCCAACAGTGGAATGTTAATGGGTCGGTTTTTTTTTTATTAATAAACGCTTGTTTAAACTAGGTACGGTTTGAAATTTTAATAATACTAGAAACAAGCTATAACCGAAAAATAACGGACAAACCAAGACAGATCTGGAATACATAGGCCTAGTACTGACTAATGGGAGCGTTAAAAGTCACCGAAACCGGAATGCATGTATGATGAGAGTGATAAATATGGAAGAAACGTAGCAGATCTGTACGGCTAAAGCTATTTTCACTCCGTGCTCTCTGCCTATCCGGTAAGGAACAGACATTATGATATAATAAAATAAATAGCTTTCTCGTACTTTTAAAATCCAATGACATAACAAATAATTCTTTATCGGTCATGGTACGATCTGATATCACAATTATCTCGCATTGCTCCGCGCTCGTACGTCCGCAGCGCGGAAAGAAATCACGTTCTCATCAGACCCAAGTGATAGAAAGAGATTTTTGATATAACTCTGCATACTACTCATATCTTCGAGATAAGATAGATATATTTTATGTAACAATCAGCATATTGGAAAATATATTAAAAAAATTGAATACAATCGATATGGAGCACTACGCTCACCACCCCTTCCATTTTTGGACGTAAACGTAACTGCTGAAACGTGGGAGTGTACTTTCTACACTCCTCTGCCTACCATTTCGAGATTACAAGCATGATGTTACGTTATCAACATATTAGTATACATGCCATCTAGTGATACTTTATTACAACTCATATTTATTCAATGTGACAGCTTTATAATAAAGTTGTTATAAAGGGCGAACTGCGAATCCGAACTTTCTATGAGTACAGATGCTCACAATATGATGATAACAATAATTATGACGATGAAGATGACGGTGGTGGTGATGATAAGGATGGTGATGTTAACCGCGAACAGATACCCCAGATTCACTTTACTTTTCCATTAATTTCATTACTTTGTCACTGCGCATGTATCCCCTTATAAATATATATATTTTAAATCGAAAAAACGGATAGGCCATATAAAAATACCCAAAAACACCTGACAGTAACCATAGCCACGAATAAACATAGATATTCCAACCACAAAGTTATAAACATTTTACGACCAACAACTTTTACGCCCATTATCCATAAAATTTATGAATTTTCGTTTATAAATCATACAGACGGACAAACTGGTTCTATTAGTAGATACAATGTAGGCTTGTAGATTAGCAGAGGTCTTGGAATGTGGTTTAACCGCACTGTATGTTTCTAAACGATTATTGTATAACGCATGTCCAAGCGCTGATAAATGGCTGTATTTTTGTGTGATAAACTGAGTCTTAACAGTAAAACTAAAAATTGTAAGAAAGATAGGAGCTAGGCCTTAAGTCTAAGTAAGGGTGTACAGCCTTTATCAACTTCTAATTCTTCATAATTGCCTATCCCTTCGGGGATCACAGGCGTAATATGACCTTTTTTAATTCTTCATATTAACAGCAGTCTGTCTCACAATTTCTACTGTCGCGGTTAACTTACATACCGACAGTTTCAAATTGATAGATAGTTATCAAGCGTAATATTAAAATAAAATTTGTTAGGTCCTTCACGATACGTAGATTAATACACTCCTCTGCCTACTCCTTCAAGAAAGTGCAGGCGTGATAGTATGTTACGAGAAAAATAATGTAAACATGCGTTATAGAAAAGTGGCAAGCTCACGTGTTAGATCCACTTCGGGTCGCTGCGCATATTAAGTACGTATACGAGTACATGATAGAAAATTACAATTAAAAGATACTTAAAAGGTAGATAAATGTACTTAAATAAAACGTTTTACCATAACTACATGCAAACAACACTCTACTAATGACAAGACAATCACGATCTATGAATCATTCACCGGCTGATTGAACGAACGGATTAATGAACTGTTCGTTCATGTGTGGTGTTGCAACGACTGGGAAATTGATGTTTTTTATTAAAAATAATTGGTGTATTAATAAATATGTGCAAACTTCAATTTGAATTTTACCATAAAATTTAATTGCTATATTAAATTTCGTTGAAATCACTATGACTTTCTACATAGTTAGCGAATGTACATACAGACAAACAACCAAACATACACAAAAGCATAATATAAAAAATCTATTTTCTAAACACTTTCTGAACATAGTTCATGTGCAAATTTTTCCTTCGTCACTATTATATTATTAGCTGTAGTGTCTATTGGCACGGAAGTATTTTGGCACATTGTCCACATCGTGCTGTGGGGGATGGGCATTGCTGACCCCGAACATCTGTGGTCTTTAATAGAACTGTCACCTACCATCAGATCTTGTCCACATGTGCAGGTAGATCTAAAGACGCGCATAGAAAACTATTTTTGATTTTGGATTGGCATTTCGAAAACTTTACTGCATAAAGAGAGTTGAGAGGTTCAAACTCAATGTCCCACTCCGGGGGTCTTAGAATCAAATCCTGGCGCGCGCCTCTTCACAGAAAATGTGCTATTCAAAATTAATCATCACTTGCTGTAACGGAGAAGAAAAACCTTAAGAATTCTCCACAATATCCTCAAAGCATGTAAGTCTGTCTATTCGCATTTGGTTTGCGTTGCAGACTTTAGCCTTAACCCTTCTTATCATAAAGAAAGACCCGTAACCAACAGTGGTACGACAAAAGGATTTATGATTATAATACCATTTAACAGTATCTAAGAGTATAATACGGTGATTATGTTAACCCGGATAGTCGTGTAAGTTTTTGGGTCATTCATCTCGTTCATGACTCATTAATATAGATGAAGGGATTGTTTAAAAGATGTACTGTTACGTAATGTATTGTATCGCGATTATAAGTTGGTGTATGTAAATATTTACTGTGTTTTATTGTATGGGATGAAAACGAATGCGTTTTTTTAAATTGCATTGTCTGATATCACAACTAACACGCCAGCGTGGCAGACTATGGCCTTGACACATCTTATTCAAAGCTGTATTTCATCACAAGTTTCATCACAGAGAGTAGGTCGAGGAGAAGTCTTTGGTTTTCTTTTCAATAAAGTATAATTGATTACATAAGGTGGGTAAAGTTAAAAATAGATCCAATTATTCGGAAATTGTCTACACAAACATACATACATAAAAACCAACCTTCCAAATATATTACTGAACTTAAAATTTTTCAAGAGTCGTCAATAAACGGTTATGAAAGTACCACCAAAACATGCAATCCAGTTCTTCATCACACAGTCCTACAACAGAATTCCAAATAACGTGCACATACACAGAACTATACAAAATATACATAAACAAGACCATATTATCACGCCTGTTTGATAGCCATTCGGTTACCACCTGTTAGACAAGTTCGTTGAGGAAGAGCGAAACACTCGAAGTGGATGTGGCACTTTTTGTGCTCACTTTCACGCACCGCGCGGTTAAATTATAATACCTGCTGCTTCCTTTTTCGTGTTCGATATTCAAAATTCGAAACATATCGGTTCGGCGAAGTGAAGATGGCTACTGAGAAGTCTGTAGTGATGGTAATATGGGTGTAGGGATGAAATGTGTAGTTCATGTGTGTAAGTAATTTTATTAATTTTATATACAGTTATATTGTATGTATTTCAGCTGAAAGAAGTGCATATAGAATTAAAGATAACCTTTGACTTCCTTTAAAAGCTTTTTATTCATGGGCTTATTAATTTCTAAAAAAAATTACAAACTTATTTATATGATTCTCAAATATAGACAAAGCATATTTTAAATGTCTGGATTAAACAAAAATGGAAGTCGATACTATTCTTAACTAAATGCGAACTTTAAAATAAAGAAACGATTCTAAATCTATAAAATAAAATATAAGTGACAAATTTCATGAAATACAAATTCACCAAATTTCTTACATCGCTGTTATGTAAATAATGTATTTCGATAAACGCGCCATTAATTAATTGGGGGGTCGTTGACCTACGGGCGCGCCATATTGATTCATGGGGTACATTTCGCGAATCTGGAAATTAGTGGGGGTAGTCACGACATTGAATCACAATTTCTAGGAATCATGACGAAAAACCACCAATTAACTAATGAAATTTATACGCGTATACATTATTATCGTTGTCACACCAAAATGTTTACGAGGTAGGCAGAGCGCAGCGAATTCCAAATGTCACCATTTTCAGTTCTGGTGCGATTTTTTTTCATTGATCGTTTAGGAAAACAAAATCCTTAAATTATTGATGACATTCATTAATGATGGTTACTGGAGTATTAATGATCACGAATCTATTGTTAAGTATTATGTAGTATAGCAGTATCTACCAATAGGCTGATTTGCGCA
The DNA here is from genome assembly GCA_018248815.1 of Croniades pieria auraria. Taxonomy (NCBI): domain Eukaryota; kingdom Metazoa; phylum Arthropoda; class Insecta; order Lepidoptera; family Hesperiidae; genus Croniades; species Croniades pieria. The sequence goes on from DWJK01003573.1 coordinate 4,348, forward strand.
CGACGGTTGGAAGATTACCTACCTAACTATAATACCTAGCTTGGCACTAGCCCTTCTGAATCCAGGTGTACTACAGCCTTTTTCCTTGCAGGTTGCGTGGTTGGAAAACGACCTATTTTCCTTTTACCAAGATGTTATACGCACGAAAATTACCAACCGTGATGTTTATGGAAAAATTTCCATTTACATCATAGCCTTCTGACACACAAACATACACATATTATTATTTAATCATAATAACGATTCATAAAGGTGGATTTGTGTTCGTCTATGCACTTTTCTACTCAATTATTTTAAAACCATCGCGGGTTTAAGGTGACATAGATAATAGTAGATACTTATGTGCCACAGATAAATAATTTTTTTTTATAAATATTAAGTTCGATGGGAGCTTGACTGCATAAAAAAAATATTTTACAAGAATATTAATTTACATAAATTTATATACAAATTGTATCCTAAATTAAGGATCCGACCACGTGCAAATTAATAATTTTATTAATATTTAATATCACTATGCGCATATTTTAACGTTTTATCCGGTTTTATTACATCACTAGAATACTTTTATACCTACCTATATAAGTACTTGCACCTTACTTTATTCCTTGGTATTCCATTAGCAGAATTCTTTTTTCAAGTATCCTAACATTTTTTTAAATCCAACAAAAATTACAGATCAAAAAATGTATTACTATAACATTGAACCGTTCGTCCGTTTTTCTATTTTCGATGTGGACCAATAGCCGGTTTAAAACATCGAACGGTAAAATTGATTTCCGGCCGACATTCGAGGAGGGAATGATTTTTGACACCTGTCACGTTGACAGCTAGCTCGCGCGCATTTGGACCGCCATTGTCAGTGAACAGCCATTTGTAATCTGTTATTGGTACTGTTGTGCACTTAGCAGCAATAAAAAGTATACAAATATGATTAATATTACCACCAAGGATCTGACCTTCGCTTACGTATGTAGTTACGATACAGTTTTTATAAATAAATTTGTATTTCTGTAACATTAAACATCTCGTTTTCTATAAGTTTACCATCTAAAAACAGAAAATTTTACATTATATTTTTTTTTTTTTTATAAATTAAATATAACTAAGCATTGGACTTTACTTCTTACTTCTCCTTATAATATAATCAAATCTGATGTCTACGATATTCGTTTAAACATTTTCCGTAATGGACGGTTTAAAATTTTGCCCTTTTCGTCCTGAAGCATAGCAAGCATTCATGAATGAATCTTTTCATTCCGTCTCTACGCTGGCCGACCAACGACTCGAGTTTACTTGTAAAAGAAGGAATGTTTTAAGGGAAAATACTTTTACATATTGCTACAAAAACATTATCTATAATTTGTGATAGGAATTTATAGTGACTGTTATACCTTTATTTCTTAATCGAACTAAAAAGTCACTAACAAGTCTTTATCACCAAACGAAACAAGATAGCTTTTATAATCTATGGCACTGGCAACAACGCCCACAGAAAAGTCAAATTGAGATAAATGTAAATATCATGACGACACGACTTAATAGACATTAATATTTTTCCACTCACAATGATGTAGCATATATAAATCATTAAGAATCAATGTGTACATCCCTTTATCTGTTCAATCAATCCTCTATTGTGTGATTTGGTAAATTTGGCAACATCCAAATCATTCACTCACATTAACAATAACACCTACTGACGCCCCCGCGTTCGTATCAAATTTCCACCTCGTAACGCTTTATCGTACAGTTTGATCGATTGATCGTCAAGACAATGACTTTCAGTGTATTTAGTTATATAAGCAGTAAAACGTTATCGGGGCCCTAATAGATTTAACTGGGATGGAAATCTCAAAAGAATAATGAAGGTAGACACTGTTGGTTCGGCTCTTCATTTTGACCTAGGGTTTGACTAAAGCTGCGATTTAGTTTGGATCCGAAAGCACATTAAACGGTTTATCTTGATTATTAACATTAATCTGTTATTAAACCTTATCGAAGCAGTTAAAAGAGTTATCTAACAATTCGTAAATACGATAAAGTGGTGTAACGCATATCTGTCAGCCTGGAGTTGAGCTTTTCGCAAGAAGACTTTAGTGTCAACTAAAAAAGATGAATTTAGAAGATATATGCCTAACATGAATATGCTACGAGGCCTTTTTAACTTTTCTATTCATTATTTAACGTTTAGTATAATACAGACCTTTCTGGTACTTCGACCTTATAAAAAATTAAATAGAGCAGCGATGGGAGAACAATATTCTTACGTCAGCCACAACTTAAACACGATTTCATTCAATTTTACCGGCCACTTAACTTTTTCTTTGTGTGTGTCAACAAGAAAACGCACCAAAGTAAATGTTTAACTTCGGAATGTACCGAAAAAAGTATTATACTTTTTTCGGCCAAAGTGTCACAGCGGTAAATCTACTAACCGGCCAGTTACTTGTTGTTAGTTTTGAATTTTTTTTTTATTCAATCATCCCAATTTGAGAAAAGTGATTTTTTTATCTGCGATGAAGAAAAACTGAACGTAACATAATTGAATAGGATTTTTTTGACTTTTTTTATTTTTCCCTACAAAGCTGACTAGAGCCTTCTGACGGATTCTTCAGGCAGAGGCAAATGAGATACGACTATCGTGAGATACAAGAAAATCGCATAGATATAGTTGATCGATTACATATGTCGATGCGACGTCTTTTAAAAAACATTCTAAACATGATAAATTTGAACATTACCTATGTACACTACAAAAGTTCACTAAGAACCTTTTCAATAAATAATTTTTAGATTAAGACATTTATGTCAATTTTGAGTACGTTTTTCTGTATGTCTTTAACTGTTTATATCAAAAAACAACGTTGGCATGATACAAATATAATTCAATAATAAGCTCATTATGTCATTTTTTGAAGTTTTTCCATTCCTTCGTACGATGAACAGACTCAATCAAAAAAATATCCAAATTTAAAAGAATTATGGTAGTTATTTAATACATTAACCGTAGTGGAATCCTAATCACGGTTGTGAGTGGATACGAACGTAAATTACGAGTATAAACAGATACGAGTTACGTAAGTGACAGATAAAAAATGAAGATTCGTTTAGTGTTACCCTATAATATAAATTCGTTGTATTTTTTCTTACTCATTCCATCGGCTTCTGAAAAATTAATTAATTATTGACTGAAAATTTAATTAATTAATTAATTAATTATTATACATAATTTTTTTTTATTAATTGGCGAATTACATGTTATTTAAAAAAAGAATGAATGGGAGACAAAGTACGGAGATCACTTACAGTCGTGACCAAGAGAAGCAAAACAAAACTATTGTCTATGGTTTTTGCGGCCGGATGAACGCAGACGATTCGCACCGGTAAATACTTTTTGTTACGACTATCAAAATAGCACAAGTTCCTGTCTAGAAGTTTGTCCGTACCAAATATATAAATACCTTTTTAATGAATATCGAAAATTATATTTAGTTCACACGAAGGTGGAGTGACGATATACGCTGGATAGCAGCGGTTGAATGCAAAGAGCTGAAGATCGAGCTCAATGTCGTGCTATTGAAGAGGCCTATGTTCAATTGTGGACGGAAGTAGGTTGATAATGATGATGAAAACACCTTTCAACTCGTTCCAGTCGCTTAGATTGGACTTCAGCACGTGTTTCTATTATTCAGCATCAATGCTCGGCATTCCTCTGAAGGTACTGTTTAATATCAAATATTTCAGACTGTTCCAGAAAATGGTAATTATGGTCTTGAGAATGACAACACACACAGACAGTGCAATTCGCTCACAATATTAGTGAATATTTTGTATCTACACTGAAACGACCTCGATCGTGTTTTTCGTCATTATTTATAATCTCGTCGTGGCCTAGACTGGCTGCGAGCTAGAAATCTATTATTATTCACAGGATTAGTCACCTACCTTCTTGGCCACGTCTCGACAAGCCATTGAGATGGAACTAGAGTAAATTTTGGAAGTGCTAATAATCAGTTGTCTTTTACTAATTCAAATATATACATACATACGTAACCATATAATTAAACCGAATTACATGTGGGTTTCCTTCAAAATGTTGTATTATAAATAAAGAATATTTCAATATAGAATTTATATACTAAATTTTCAATTTGTTTAGATAGTATGTAGTCGGCATAAATCCAAAATGGCGTACGCTAAATATTAAGAAAAAACTTACCTGAACATTGCGCGACATATGCCAACACGAAGAGCGCTATAAAAATCGACAGCCTCCGTAACTCCATGGTGTTGCTGTTTCTTCCTTTTATCACTAAAACGAACTCACTAGTAACACCAAGTAATATTTATATCAAAAACAATATAAAAGTTAGGCACTTTTTCACATTCACTCAAGGCACATATCTATCTTCGGGTTTCTTACAGGCACTTTTCCTTTATTCTGTGAAAGATAGAAAAAAAACATTATTTTTAATTATTTTACATTATGATATTACAAAAGCTGTCATTAAAAATAATTTAAAAATAATGTGTTTTACATTATTTAATTCATAAATACGTTCCAATTGACGAGGAGTATTTTATAACGATCGAGAATTTGTGCATTTCGTGTTGGTTTTTAAAATATCGAAATGTTAATACATTTTTTTAATCTCAAAATACAAGAATGTAACGTAACGTTTAATCGTCATAAAAAATAATCATGCATACAAACAGTACTAATACACAAATAAAAAAAAATTTAAGATATTGTGATTTATTTTACGCACCACAATTTTGAATGACTTGTAAATTAGGCCGATTACTTATTTTCACGTGGGAACATCGTTAAGTCTTTTTGCAATACACTCAAAATAAAAAGCGCTTACAATGTACTATTTATAGGGCCCTACTTGCAACACTGCCAAAAATATTTCGTGTATCATCGCAAAAGCAATACTCACAAATTTATCAAATGGAAAGGCAGAGCTTTGTAGGTCATAACTAAATCTACTATTGTATGTTACAAAAATGTTTACTGACGTTCCTACATGTCTCTATGGCCATCAATTGCAAAAAACTACGGCTCGTACCTTAATTTGATTACTCTAAATATATTCGTAGTTTATTGTAAAATACTCATACTATCATTACGAAGACATCACATATATTAGAATCATAAGTGGCATTCCCAAAAGTCACAATATCTCGCCCCTATTCCAAGCAATATAGATAGACGGGTCAATCGCCTCTGGACACACTTTCATAGATAAAGCAAGAAAGATTGCGAAACTTTATAGATGACACACATATAATAATAGGTTATTGTAGACTAATAGAACTTTCTTTTTATTTTCTTGGTACAATCGTCAAGCCAAGGTCCGGCTGACAGCGTGGAATTTATATTAAAACAGACCATAAACTAAATTACGCGGGAAATTTTAAAATCGCGCGTATTTTGCGCACTCTGTATCTGTCAGGTTTGTCACATTACAAGAAAATGTGAGCGCATCTAGAAATTCTAACTTTAGTTTGATATGACTAAATTTCAATTAATAATTATATTTTATCTATTATAAATACCCAACAAGGTTATGTGTAAAAAAATGTATTGAAAGAATTTATGGTTCAACCAATCTACTTAATGGAGAATTTAGTCATACTTTTTTTTAATATGGCCGTTAATATTTAGAAATGTATATACAAGTATAGATACGCTAAAAACTGTTTTTGTATCAACAAGACCGTGAGACATACAGACATAGTAAATGATTTTAATTGAACAATACATGGTGTACTTGTATCTTCAAGATTTTAAAATGTATAATTTAAACGCGTTAACATTGTTTTCTAAGCATTCACCTACTAAATGAAAAGTAAATTACATATGTACCTATAAATACATACACACTTACATAGACACTTTTTACACACAGACAGAACAAACACTGATGCCCGTTACACAAATACTTGTCCTGGTTGAAAATCAAACCCCGAATCAGCAGTCAGGTTCACTAATAACTGGACTGGCCAGTCTATTTTCATAATTACAGATACAATTATAAGAAATTTAAGATCTTATCAAACTATATAATGAACGTATCGAGATTCTATATTAACCCATCCATCTACCGCTCCCGGAAATACGTGCTTAGAGGGGTGCAGAGTAAAAATAAACAGGATTTATGTATGTGTGGCCGCTTCCTCTGGCTTTGATCTTCGTAACAAGGCTAGGTATGGATGGTGATACAATCCAATCTGATGTGAAATATAGCTTGGATAACTGTGTTTGTTGACGCAATTATTATTATTTTTCTGTTACAAAAATAATAAATTACAGCGCATTGGACTTTTGTGGGAACTACTGACTGATCTTGTCGAACTTTCTATAATTATTATATGATCACACCAAGTCCTACATGCGGTAGACAGTATGCCAAATATCTCTATCCTTACAGACCTGACGTGCTTCTTCCACATTTATCAGTCTCTTCACACAACTACATGCAGCACAATTTTTAATCAATTTCTGAAAGCCTTTAATAACGAAGAAAACATCGCATTGGAGTTATTTTGGCTTCGACGCAGTCACAGTTTAAAAGTAGAATACGTAACATCACGCCTGTAATTCCTGAAGAGGTAGATCCCACAATGGAATAGGTTACGTCCCACAATGAAATAGGTGGTGAAACTATCGCCATGCACTGGGCACGGATCGAGACTTAGAGTCATTACCAGAAATTTCTGCTAAATAAACTAAGTTAGAAAAATCTAATAGTAACCAATCTGGAATAAGAATCCAGGAATTCTCGATCAGCAATTATGCTTTGCAACCACTCACCCAACGAGGCAATCAGAAAAAGTAGAATACATTCAATTTTATGCTCTACTTTTTTTAATTTTCAATAACGAATCAAACCGCTCATAATCAGATTGTACGCTACAACTTCCAATTGATTGTAATCAAATTTAATGAATCAACTGAATCAATTATGAATCACAATCAGAACACTGAGAGTATCGTTTTCAATCTGTAATGAGTTTTACATTCTCTCTCTGATTGTATTGTTAATAGTCAATCGGACTTTGATTATTGCCGCAGTCTGATGATTAGCTGGTAAATAATGAGAGATATACGAACAATAAAATTAAGTTTACATACGAAAAAATTATCAAAAAGTCAATAAACATTCCTTTTAAAATGTGACATTTATTTATTTTGTAAAATGTTATAGCTATTTATTAGTATTACATTATAACTTTAAGCTTATATCATCACGTTTTAATATGAAAATTTGCTGACCAGTCTTCAAGGAAGAAAATACATACATAACACAAATCCTGTATTTCCTCAAAGGAGTAGGCAGAGGAGTTACCAGTTATATCACATATACATACATAGGTAGGCAGAGGAGGAACCAGTTGTGTCATACGTCCGATGGGAATTAGTCTATTGCCATGCACCGGCCAGAAACAGATCTTACAAAAATATATTTCTCTCTCGCTTTCGTTTTTACTGCTAGTAGTCGAACAAGTAATTTATATTAGTAACAAATATTAGTAATGATAATTCGATATCATTACTAATATTTTATTACAAGATATCGTTAAATAATGATACATTCACATATAAATGTATCTTGTGACCCAATTAAATGATTTAATATTTTTACCCAATGATCAACATAAATTCTCTCAGTCATCAAAGACTGTGGCTACACCTGGATCGTATGCAAATTGTTGTTAAATGGAAAATCGTTTAAAAAGAAGGTAAGGCGAACATGTGACGTGAGAGCTTAAAGTTCAAAGTGTAACCGTGCAGCAATAGAGTCCCTTGGTAGAATATTTTTTATTTAATACAGTTCTACCTCAGTAACGTGCTATTACAGAAGCCCATGCCCAGTAATCCAGTACAGGCTGATGATGATGATCATTGAGAACGTTCTGAATGTCTAAATATGAGTTATTAAAACCAATTTACAAAATAATTCAGCAACAATATGTCTGTTCAAGAATAATACCATTATGACAAGTACGTATATGATATCCAAGTGACCTTATTGGGTCGACATAGGGCTAACACTAATTCCGGATTAATATACATATAATACATTTTTATGTACACGCCAGGTCTTTGACGGGTTAGGCATTAATATTATATATGTACAAATATTATAGCTAAGTAATGGGAACATAACTATTATGGTAATAAGTTCGATTCCCAGTGGCTCTGCATGCTTTAACGGTTCTAATAATATATTACCCGAAGATTAAACCCAGGACCACTAGACCAACGAGGCAGTAAATTATTTTATATTCGTTCAAATTGGAAAATAAAGGACAGACAGCAATACGACACAGACGCTAAATATAGTTCTGTTTTGAAAACTTAATAATATTAATAACCGACGCATTAACATTCCACTGTTGGAATATGGGTCTCCTCCCATATCGAGAGGGTTTAGGCCCTAGTCCGCCACGCTGGCCAAGTGTGGGTTGGCGGACTTCACACGCTTTAGAATTATTTTTTTTTAATTAATTCTAAGGCATGCAGGTTTTCTCACGATGTTTTCCTTCACCGTTAGCAAGTGATATTTAAATTTAAAACGCACTTTTGTAAAGAGGT
>DWJK01003574.1:0-12954 GCA_018248815.1 Croniades pieria auraria
AATGTGTAACTGTTTTGTAGCAGAATATTTGCAAGTGTTAAAATGACTATTTTTAATACATTACCAAGTCATATCTCAACAGTTGCCCACTAAAAAATAAAAATTTAACTAAAAAAAAATAATAAGAATGTCAATCAAACCGAAACAAATTTTTCGATTTTCGATAGCATCGATGAATGTTAAAATAAATCGAAATGTATTCGAAGTTTGATTAACATTTCTTTTCATTATCATTTAACACCTTTTGTCAACTGTATAATAAAATCAAACGAGATCGTATTTCAAAAGGTGTTAAAATCAATGTCTTACACTAGTACTGGCCCGTGACCCTCAGCGTGCGCGCACAACAACGAGCGCGCCGTTCAGCGCGTACGGTCAAGGCCACCGCTCAGTCACGAAAAAAGAAAACTAAATGAGCTACAGTATTGAAGCGTCACTGGTACACCAATGACAGTTCCTCAAAACCATTTTGACTAGTTATACAGAGTTGTATTACTGGTAATAAAATATCCCATAGTAGAAATCGAAGTTTAAAAAAATCTGAAATACTATTTGTGCAAACCTCTAATCTGACAAGAAATACGCCTAAGTTAGCAAATGTAAAGATTATCTTGGCTCAGTCTAATGCCATCGATGAGTTTAACACTTATAGAATAAAACAGTCCAAAAACCATCCAAGACTTGTACGTGACCATTCCCACACTTAACCGCCTGTCTGTTGCTCTGAACAACAACATGACACCCATGCATGTGAAATGTTGCTAAACTCCCTCTTTAGTCGAGCGTACCCATATGTGTTGTGTCTTACAATACAACTCTGATTACAACCAAATCTCAGACTATTATATGCACAACCTTTGCATGAGCTTCATATAACTTTCCACGCTGTTAGGTTTGTTGAACGTCAAACGGAATTACAATACAATGAACAACAGATAATACGACAAACACACATATACAAGAGCCGACATCTCATTTTGAAATCCGTCAAAACGAGATGTTGTACATCAGTCGACAACCTTTTGAAATTGTACATACACATAAACTCTGAAAATTCAATCCAACAGCTTTTAAACATAATACTATATAATATAAGTTTAATAAACATTTCCAGGAGTTAGCAACATTTTGTTTTTTTCTTGATCGAAGTTATGTTCATTCGTTTTTACTGAGATCGATTAACTACAATGGAGTTATGCATTATTACTAAATAGAGTTACATCTTTTGCAATCTGACTCTTAGTAGTACCGCTGTTATTTGTAATTCCAGTGCATGTTATATCAATAGAACGATTTAGCTATATTTTGTAAGTAGAACGATGTATGTACATTCAAGCGTGCGCTTAAACGCTAGTATATTTGAGATAACATGGAACAAAGTGAAAATTTTTCAAATTTCATTACAAGTAGCTGCTCAGGCGGCTAGAAATAAACAAGCTAAGAGTTAACAACCATTAAAGGGCGGTTGTAGCCAAAAACGCTTTATATAATTGAAGATAGACACGATATAATTATTTTAAAATAGCACAAGGGCCATACCCAGGTTTCTTTAAATGCAAAGCGTCAAGAAATTTGTATGCAAAAACTTTGTGTTTTAACTAAATAGTCTGTCATATAATTTGACACGTCTCATATAAGGTACTGCGCACAGTGTTCATGTTAATTTCTTTTAAATTTCATATTGTGGTTGCCTGTTTAATTTTTTTACAACATTTGAATTTGCGTCAAACAGTACTAAATTTTTGGGAATCATCACAATCGGGGTTCTAAAGGCGTCTACCTTACATTTATATAAGAGCGAGTGGAGCGCGGCAGCTGGAATGACAAATAACACATGGCGCGGTGCAGTTAGAGCTGGAACAGCTGGAACACGAGCCGAGAGCGCGGCAGGCGCCTGAGTTGTGACAGTTTGCGCGCGGAGCACCGCACCAGACAAACTATCAGCCGCCGCCGTCATTTTCCGTTGGTCTGCAGCGCCGCGTTCAACTGCGTCCACAGGTCCTTCTTGCACGACTTCGACCTGCCGACGGACCCTCGTTTGAACTCATTTCGTTGATCACATTGTCATAGTTAAGCGTGTCACACTCTATGGAATCATCGAATATCTGAAGCTAATGCTACCCAAATTTTTTAAATTACACTATAACATATAATAAAAGACGTATAAACAGCAAAACGTTAAACGGTCGATCTGAGGTGTACAGAAAAAAATCAATGATTATAAGACGTTTTTCAGCAGCAAACGGACAAGGAGCTTTGATAGCCTGCGTGGTTTGAATAAGCAGTGATAGCACGCACTCCTGACTTTACAAAGACATGTGCGTTTTTGATATTGATTATCACTAGCTGTTAAGGTGAAGAAAATCATTGTGTGAGATAACCTGCACGCCTTAGAGTTCTCCGTAATGTTCTCTAAGGCGTGTGAAGTCTGCCAATCTGCTCTTGGCCAACGTAGTAGACTATGGCCTTAAACCTTTTCATCATGAGAGGAGACCTGTGTCCAACAGTAGAATGATAAAAGAATTGAAGACGATGACATTTTTCAGTTATATATACATTTCGTATTTAAGTAGATGGTATTGTGAAGATATTTTGAATACAGAGAATTAAAGCAGATAAAATAAGAGTGTTGGGTCTGTTCAGGTGATGCTGCCCGTGCACACCTTGCGAACTACATCTAGTCGAATGGTACATACCTGCGCAGAGAAGCGAGCCACTCTTTGAACTGAGTGTTCCCCTCGGGTGTGAGCTGGAAGGCGAGGCGCGCCGACAGCACGATGCCCACGAACTCCTCGTATTCCGCCGACGTCAAGTGGTACAGCTTCTGGTGTATGCACTGGATGTACCTAGACACAAATGTACTTCTTATTATCGGTTCTTTATGATAGTCTAATAAACGGTCAGTAGATCATAGACACATGCATCCAATGTCTTAAAAAAAGTAACGAAATGAAAAATCTAGAAGTAATAGATTACAATACATTGGAATATTAAACAATTAAATCTTCAAAATATGCTTTGTAAAAAAATCTATATTTTCCCTCAAGTATAATTTAGATACATGATGGGGTAAGAACAGTGAGTCGGAAAGCAGGTTAGGCGACTGCTGGTTATAGCTGGTTAAAAGTGTCGCTGGTGATAATGGGAGTGTTTCAGGTGGTACGGGTGATTGTGCGGGTGATTGTGCGGGTGATTGTGCGGGTGGTTGTGCGGGCGGCGGTACTGACATCTGCTGGCACTTGTGCACGAGCGGCGCGAGCGTGCCGCGCAGGTGCTGCATGACGAGGTGGTGCGGGCCGCCGCGCGCCAGCCAGTGCGCCGACTCCACGCACAGCTCGTACAGCACGAAGGGCGACATCACGGAGTTCACGGCGCACACGCAGAACTGGTGCAGGTACTGCGCGCCCAGCTGCTTCGATATCCGCAGCAGCCACTTCACGTGTTCGCCGTACGGCGGGTTCCTACCGTTGTCATGGTCGTTAGCGCTGCATTATTTGTTGCTAATTACGATAACTCGTAGTTCACCATGCGTTGGTCAGCGTGCGTTATTTACATAAAACTTTATTGACATGGTGGATTTTTACACTTAAAGGCAACATTTTACGCTAACATTTTGAGTGTAGCTATACAATTTTATTGTCAATAATTCGGGTTCGGGTAACCTATGATTCAAAATATTTTCTTCCTATATATTATTCTAAAAAAAATAAAGATTCATTTAGCAATTCTGCTGACCTGGACGGATTTATTTGACCAACTATCGTTAAACAACTGATACTTAAGTATACGATGTATTTCAATTACCTGCCAAATTTATTTTGCGGGCGATCGTCATGTACTCGTCGGGCTTGAGTTTCCAGCGCAAGCATACCCACTCTATAGGAAGCTAATAGTCGACGCAACTGTCCCTGGGGCAACTGCGGCGGTATGGCTGCGGGTCCCGGTACGTTGTTCATGTTGCCGGATCCCACACCGTTGGGAATCACGTTGTTAACCGAGCCCACGTTTACGCCGCCGCCCGAGGCCCCGTTAGCGGATGTGGATGCGTGCGCGGCCGGCAGAGGCGGCGGCACGGGCGCCGTGGGCAGCTGTTGCTCGAGGGTGAAGGTATGTGGCGGGTGCGGCACGTGCGGGTGCGGCGCGTGCTGCGGCAGCGGCGGGTGCGGCGCGTGCGCGTGGTGCGGCTGCGTCACGATGCCGCGCACGAAGTACTGCGGCAGCGCGTACTGCGGTCCCGGGTGCGCTGCGGCCGCTCCGCCGTACTATGCACGTAAATTGTATAGTAATTAACGTAATTCGATGTATATTTATTTCGTACAACAGACTTTTATAAGGTTACAATTATTGCGAGCTTTCGAACTATGAAATTTATTATACTTTTATGCTCACTACTACTATTATTCCCATCATGAATTTTAGTCACATCCTACATTTATTGGCGGATTAATTCTAAACGTTACCTGCAGCTGGTATATCGGCGGCGGATACGGATGGTACGTGAATGAATACGGCAATGGATACGGCATCGGAACGGCCACCGGTTGTGGCGGGCGGTACTGTGGCTCATCCATCAGTGGTTCGGTTTCTTCGTTAGCTTGTCGGAGGTACAGTTCGTGCCAATATCGCGCCACGGTGTAGAGAACGTCCGGGAAAACACCACCACCTGCGGAGTTATCTGGTATTATTATTTTGAAAATAAACTTAGTTGGTAAAAGTGGTATTTTATTATAATTATTAATTTTATAAGTTTTCAAAGCAAGGGTGAACGTCCATGGTAACGGGCGTTTGCGTGTTCCGTCAAATGGGACGGTGGGCGAACGCTAGCGTGCGCGCGTACCCTTGGCGGCGGCCTCGACGGTGAGGCAGGCGCGCTCCAGCATGGCGTCGCTCTGCTCCTTGCACTGCAGCACGGCGCGCTGGATCTCGTTGTAGTTGAGCGCGTGCGCGTGCGGCAGCACCGACAGCGCCAGCTCGGCGGCGGCGCGCACCGTGGCCACGTCGCGCCCCGACGACGCCTGCGCACGCACCCTTCGTCACTCACGGTACCTTCGTCGCGATGTCGCTCTTGCTGCTATTTATTAAGCTTGCCTTGTGCCGTTACCTTTCCGTTTCTATTTTACTCATACGTTCTTATCGATATTATCGTATCACCGCGCCTTGTCCTTTATGGAGTGGGCGGAGAGCACCGAGTGCCAAATATTTACTTTTTATATTATTGTCTATTGAAATATATAAATTGACGTACTTCAAGGTATCGACAACTACCTTTGGAGCGAAAACAGAAAATACAACAAATTCCTAACACAACTTTTTTTGTCATTATTATTACTAAAAATTGTACCTTGTCAGCTATACCGGCGGCTTCCGGTGGCGTAAGGTGACCCTGCCATGCATCTATTAGAAACAATATAGCAGGTGATCCAATATCCATTGCCTGGCCTGAAAAAAAATTTTTATTAAATTTATGCTGCAACATAAAATTTAGTGCAGATGTGCATGCATTTTGAGCATTGGATTAATTAATAACGTCGTGAAAATATAACAGAAAATCTAACCCAAAAAATTGTTATAACAAAAACAATTATGTGTAGTCAAGGAACAAAAAGAATTCAATAGCATAAAATTAAATATGGCTAATTTTATTAGTCATACTCACCTGTGATCCAGCTGACATGTGAGGAGTAAGTGCGGCTGAGCCAGTTGGCGCTCACACAGTTGTGCAGGCCCAGCGCATACAGACCCAGCTGGAATGCTGCCATGTGTAACCCTCTGTCGATACATACAACAAATATGTGATGAAATCCGTTATGGGGGAATTTCAAAACTAAAAATATGTTATCCTATGAAATTTTAACCTAAGGATTTGTATAAGGGAAGGATCTCTTTATGTTTTAGTGTTATGACTTTATATAACCTAGTGTTATGACTTTACATGTTCAGCTGTATAGAGGCTCATTAAAAGGAAGTTTATTTGGAAAAATCTCATTTATGAATAGTAGATGAAATTATACGATAGCCTACCTATGAGGTCCATGATGTTCTCTTGCACACGAGGTCTGTGTAAATAAACTGGTGCTCGAAGAGCCGCCAGCTTTAAATAAAACGGATTTAGCCAGTTCGAACATAAAGTGTGCTGACGCCTCCGATGGCTGGTTTGGCACAGATGGATACAGCCGCTTGCCTTTATATCTGTGAAAAAAAATAAGACTTCATCATTAATAACGGCTCTCAAGACGGTGACCACTTGAAACAATTTCCCACAAATATGTCCAGTCTTAATAAGCAGTCAATCCCAGTAGTTACCATTAGGACAATCATTGTTACAGTCTCATGGAAGCTTTAAAAGCGGTTTTAAAACCCCTAAGAGTTTTCCACTAACCCGTTCGCTAGCTCTAGCAATCGGTACGAATATACAAATGAAAAACGTTAGTATGAATTATCAACCTAGATTCAAAACAACTGTCGTACCTGGAGTCTTTCATTCTGTGAACAGACGGGTGTTGCACGTTGTGTAACGACGAATGCGAGGAGTGGGGCGTCTGTGACGAGTGAGGGTGAGCGTGAGGGTGCGACTGGTGTGGATGTTGGTGAGGATGAGACTGCTGGGGGTGCGGGTGCGGATGCGACTGATGAGGGTGAGGATGTTGATGTGACGGGTGGGGATGGGCATGCGAGGGGTGCGGGTGAGGGAGGACGTGCGACGGGGGCGGCGGCATGGAGGGCAGGACGAGCTCGGGCGGCGACGTCCCGCAGTCGCCAACGGACAGGTGGTCCAGGTCCAGCGACAGCGAACACCCGCCGGCTCCTGCCACCGAGCCTCTTACTGACGCCGGTAGCTAATTAAACCAAATACGATTATAAATTTCATGTCTATCATACACACATGACTTGCATCAAAATTTTTTTACTCACTATAGAGAGTTTAGTAATATAGTATTTATGTAGTAAGTAATAGTCCCTTTTTTTTCTCTACATTACATAATCTAGGTTTAGGTTTAGTAAGACGTGACGGAGTACAACGACGCCCTTATACGACATTTAGTTGATTGAGGTTTAAAGCTTTGATAATAATTGACAGAAACATAAAACTGATAGTAACTAAATAAAACAAATGATAGCATTTGATAGAAAATTGTTGCAAGATAGTATTGATAGACGGCACGTATTACCGTCGTAATTAAATTCTTAATAACTGCTGGCGTTACAAAAAAAATACGTGCTAGCCCCTACACGTGTATTATGAGGTCGATCAGAACACGACTTCAATATTTCAAATTCGAATATTGCTCAAAGTTCGCTGAACATGAATAATTACTTTTATAAATATATAAAGTCCGTATGGACAACTCTCCGCCGTTGGCGGCCTCGAATCGGATAACAAGATTAATTATAGCTCACATTAAATAGTACATAATTTTTACATTCCGTCCAATAAACGATAAATAAAAACAAAGCATTTTGTAGTCGGACAAGAAGGTCGAACCGAATACGGGTGGCGATCGTATGAATGTAGGTAAGAGAGTGGTGCTCACGTGGTGCTGCAGGTTGCGCACGTTGAGCGCGAACATGAGCGGCGGGAACGTGCGCTCGCGCTCGCCGCGCTCGGCGCGCACCGTGTTGGTGTAGTACATGCTCACCATCGGGCCCTTCGTCAGCTGGTGGATCTCGCGGTCCAGCAGCTGCACGACAGCATACCGTTATGGTGCAATTTCATACATGTACGCGTGCGACTTCATACACATTTACTTTCTCCCGTTTATAATATTCGGAGCATCGCTCGGACACTCGCCGTCGCGTGGCGAATCCCGCAATATTATGCTTCCAAGTAGCTATATATTTGAGATTAAATAGTAAACATTTCAGATCGTATCATATAAACGCATTACCTAATTGAGGCAATTTATAACTGTTTCCGTATATTTACATTGTACTTTGCTTATGCTATTTTTCTCAACTGATACGGTTACTTTAAATAAATACTTTCTTAAATACCTACCAGACTATAATAGCATTTATTGTAAACAATGGAAAACTGACGTTTCAAGTTAACCACGGTCAAGATCTACCATATATCTGAAGAGTGAAAGATTCCGATTAAAACTCACTTTGTTCATAATTCGTGCGAGCTTGACAGGGTCCTCCTTGTAAAAGGATAGGAGAGTGAGTGCCAGTTCGCCTCGCTGTCGCCGCGTGCCCTCACACAGCAGCGGATGGTCTGCCTCCGATACGTTTGCTTTGAGACCCAATGCGGCCACTGCTGCCTCGAAACCTAATGCTTGGTCTGTTGGTAGCCGAGCCTATGAAAAATAAATTATGATAATGAAAATTGGTATAATCGATTCAATTAGATCAAGGTACGATTGTATGACTTACATAGTGCCTATTTTCTTTGTCGGTAGCCGATAACACCAACACATCGAACAAGAAACTTGCTAATGCGATGGGCAAAAGTGCCGGGCCGCGGGTACTAAAATAAATTTAAAAAAGTTAAAATAACAATTAATATCATTGTAGAAATAGTGTTTACTATGTATGAAGGGCTGTTTAAAAATAAGCAAAAGGAAGCGAAGGTAGAATAGAACAAATTAAATCGATTTTCACTCAATTGCATGACAAGAAAAATTAAAATTACGAAGTGTCTATGACCATTTAATTTTACTAACGTAAGAATCCCATCACGCAGTTGCATTGCCTTCTCGCGTGCGAGAGCCAATTGTTCAGCACCCGTAGGTAGCTTTTTCAGCAGCGCCACCAGCTCCGTCTCCTGGTTGTTGAGCTTCACCTCCAGCGCCTTGGTGCTGGCCGGCGGTCGCGCCATCTCGAGCGCGAACAACCCTACTCTGTACGCCAACTCGTGGTGCTCGCTGAACTCCGCCAAAACCTGAGTGAAACGGTAAATATGTTAATATTCCATGTAATGTTAACATTTAATAAATTAGTATTAAAAAGAAAAAATATGAAAGCAACACAATTTTACGTGTTTATTGGGATTAAGTGACAACAGTGTAAAATGAATTAATTACATAGGTCTCGGTAGGATTTCATAGAGAATATATCGGCTGGGGCATAACTGAACGAGGCAACAGGAAACATTTTAAAAAGTGCGACTTGCTCGTTCATTATAAATGTGCAAATTGAACCAGCCTGCGCCTAAAAACATTTCAAAATGATACAGTTCAAAGAATTTCATAGGCTACTTTTGAAGGCGTGCGGCGTCGATGCGTCATAGAGCACCACGTACATACATACAGGGGCACGGTATAAGGTATAGGACGAGCAGTACTAACGGTGCAGAGGAAGGCGCACTTGGCGAGCGTGGCGGAGGCCAGGCACGAGAGGCGGTGCGAGGCGGCGGACAGGCGCGGCGACAGCTGGTGGCGGCGCCGCGCGCGCCGCGCCTCCGCCGCCGCCGACAGCACGCAGCCCACGCCCGGCCCCACGCCCAGGCACGCCGCGCCGCCCGCGCCGCCCGCGCCGCCCGCGCCGCCTGCGCACGGACACGCCTCAGCTCGCACGGCACTCGCCGCCGCGCCCCGGTCGTGCGGGACCGAGGTACCGAATGAATAACGAGCTAATTTTTAAGGCACGTCTATGGTCACGAAGCGAGAGTAAAATAGATTATTTTGAACAACAGTAAATAAGGAGATATTATATAAAACATTATTGATATTAAATTAAAGTGTTAATTAATCAATAATGGAAGAATCACAGTGGTACTTTATCTTTTCCTCGTTAAATAATAATAAACGAAAAACAAATCTACAGTTTTACTATTACTCGGCCTGTAAAAAACCTGACTATTTTTTATTAGTCTGATAAATTTTTCATCGACTTCGAGTAATTAAAATGAACAAAAGTAGGTAATTTTTAGATTTATTTCGATTGAAGAGTCGAGTCGAGCAGGAGTTAAGACAGGAGCGGTACCGAGCGGCGGCGGGCGCGCGAGCAGCTCGCGGGCGAGGCGCGCGCCCAGCGCGCAGGCCTCGCGCGCGTGCCCGTGCGCCTGCAGCCCCTCGGCGCGCGCGAACGACACCTCCCACGTGCACGCCCAGCCCGTCATGCTGCTGCTGGACGCGCTCGAGCCGCTCGGCCCGCTCGACGAGCACGAGTTCTGATAACGACAGGTAAATTTATATTACCTTCTAACTTCTAGCATTATTCGTTTCAAAAAATGAAGCCCTCCCCCTCCTATCACTAAAAAGTGTTAGTCTCTCGTTGTATCACTATACAAAATCTTTCAAAGTATGATTACTACGATGATCGAAGAAGCCGAGCTAGAGACGAAATAATGTTTAAGTGATTGGATTTAAAATTTTAAACTGAGAAGCGGAAAACTTATATTCTGGCTTTTTATCAGGACACTTTTATTCATTCGTTTGAAACAGATTTCATGTTGCATAAACAACACAGAGGCATCCAAAACTAAGAAATTTACAAATATATGAATAGAATACATTGCAAACTTATTTGGTATAATTACCAGTGTGCCTAACGTATAACTGAATCAATTCAATCATTGTCTGCTCATATTATAATTTATTTTGGTGTTGTGATATTTCATAGTAGCAGTTGTGGCGCCCCCGGAAGCTTGTGTACATTGTTGTTATTTAGAAAATAACTCACATTAGCATTACTAGAGCTTCCATCACCAGCAACGCGTCTTGCGGCTGCGGCATCATAGAAGTACATGTTGCATTCGTCATCTGAAACTGAGTCGTCGTTGGAAATACGGCGCTGCGCGTCGTCCGATGAGATGGGCGGCGAACTTGACTCCTGTGAATCTGTTTCTCCACCGCTCTGCTGTAGTATTTCTTCTTCGTTCTCGCAAAAACCTATTAAATCATTCATTTTTAGTGCCTTATTTTGAGACGAAATGGAATACAAAAACGATAATGTTACAGGTGTTTAGCTAATATGTTTAAATATGATTTAAAACAGAAAAACTGTACATACGTGGCTGTTAAAGACAGTATATGTGGATTCTAATCTTATTTAAATTAAATTAAATACAGCATGATTTTATAATTACCTTCTGAGGATACACTGGAATGATTTCCGTCGTTTGCTCCAGAGTCTCGTGCGCTTTCGCTTGGCCCATCTCCAGAACCACATGGCTGAGAAAAATACAAGTTTTCTGTAATTACAATAGTAGCTTAGAGAGATAAAAATTATTAGTAATTACTTAAGAAATAAAATGAAGAACATATGAAAATAAAGTATACAAAATGTTTTTACCTGATTTGATGTCCCGGGCATGGACAGGTCTATATTGATGCGGCTGCTTCGGTGCAGCAAGCTTCGATGCAACATAGACGGGTCTGGGTTGGTGAGGCGGTAATTGAGAGACATCTCGTTGTTCAATACTGCCTTGGAAGAGTTCACCTGGGAATGATACATCTATTTATACAATCATGAAGCCAATTTCTTACATTATTGTCGAAAGTAAGGAGTGCTCATCTCCTATGTACAACATGTTATTCAAGGCCGAACTATGACTTTTATGATATGCAAGCAGTCTCTCCATATTAATTAACTGATAAAAAAGGTAACAAAACGAAGCTGCATATCGTAATACGGGGCAATTTATAACACATTTAATATTGATATAGCGCATACAAACCTGGTGTACACCATCGTTCTTGTCCCCGTGTCGAAATATAGTGAAGGGGCTGTGGTATAGCGGGTTGAGATCCTTAGTGTAGGTGACCCCGGGTATCTGGTAGTCGTCCCACTCGAGGAAGCAAGCCTCCATGGCGGGGTGGAAGCCGGGGAACACCTCGGCCTCGCTGATGCCGTTGATGAAGGCGGGGTGCGAGTGCGAGCGCGGATGGCGCGACGAGTGCGACGTGCCGAGGTGGTTGTTGCGATTCTTTGCCACCTGCACATCGACCAATAGGCATAACTATTTCTTACATATCATAATACCTATATGTAGCAAAACTTTCATATAATTTGCAATTAAAAGTTTCTAATTACCTAAATGTATATAAAGTCTAATTATAGATACATAAATTAGAAATACATAGTAAAGTTAATAGATTAACATTATATTGTAGACATTAATATATTCTAATTTTTAACAAAACGAAGTGGTGGTTATAAATATGAAGTTTATAAAGTTATGATTACCAATATCTGTTTTTATGAAAGATCTTCCGGATATCTTTATTAAAGCTCATAAGCACGATTAAACCTCAAGATTGTTTACTTTTTCTGATAACAGACGGTCTATATCCTAAAACTATACTATAAATTATGTGTATATTACTGCCACTCACTTTGTCAAGAACTTTCATATGCCACTGAGCGAACTGTTCGTGGAGTGTGTCTCTTTCATGAGGTGCCAGGGATGGGTTCAATGCGGCTAGACGCCACAGCACGACAACCTGCGAAACAATTTTTATGAGGATTTTCCTATCAAACACACATGAACATTCTTACGTATAGATACGTAGGTTGACGGCTTGAAACGATGCAATGTACTGTATAGGGTGCTGAACAAGAGATGCTTTCAGAGTGAACAAACTGCTTATTTACTCTCTATTGTACAACTGGTATTCGCAGAAAACGCTTCCTTTTATCGCTTTTTAAACCTCTTTTAATCGCTTCCAAAAATGTTCTGTGTCTTACTGCAGCGCTCACACGGTTTATATACCGTTTAAGCGGCTTCCGGTGAATTCGGGAATGTTCGACAATTTTACAGAAAGTAAGCTCCGTCCACACGCCGACAGTGTTAATTTTGTAAAAAACTCCAGTCGCCTATTTATAATCTACCTTAAGTCTTTGAGCGTAAGGTCCAATCTCGCTTGTCACGTTAAATACTCCTATCGTCATCGTCATCGTCATCAGCCTATCTCTGTTCACTGCTGAACATATTCCTCCCCCAATGAGCGCCATCGCGCCCTGTCCTCGGCTTGTCGCATCCAGCATCTGCCTGCAGCCTTTCGCAGATCG
>DWJK01003575.1:0-12954 GCA_018248815.1 Croniades pieria auraria
GTGCTATGTAAAAGTTTTATACTTTCAGAGCTGGTTATACGTTGTCTGCGGTGGGTAATTTAATAACATGTATATTAAAGCATAACGTGTCAGACAATTTTACACTTAATCTGATAGAAGAAATGCTGTGTTTCTCTTCTTTATATGAACATTCTCAGGTAAGGTTACATATGAAGATTTCTCTATATTTAATAATTATTACTCTAGCCATTTTTGTATTGGCATTAGTCTTGGGTTTATCACTATTAAACACATGTTAATATATTTTAGGAATGGGAGGAAGCAGTAACTCAATCGGCGTCATATATACTCAATAATATAATGAAAAAGTCCGAAAAAGACAAGGAGAAATTAGCTACAATTACGGATCAAGACGTACTATCCCACATAAATCAAAAGAAATTCCTGAAACAACTGCGTATTGTGCTCGAAAAGATGTTCACCGGCGCCACTGGAGACGACCCGAAGAGCGCTGAAAGAGTCACGGAGGAAATAACAAGAGTGGAAGAACTCGTCGAAGTCATATAATCACATTACAATCAATAAGTGTTTAATTTAAGCCGATACATATCAATCACAATTGTGTTACGATAAATGCACTTATATTTTAACACCAAACTACACATTGTTATTGTGAGAGCAGTGATAGTATAAATAATTAATATTAAAGTAGAAAACGTCCATGAGCGAGCCGCTAGTCCGCGACGTGCAGCAGCGTGTACAGCACCAGGTTGAAGTACAACAGGTGCACAATGAGCATGAGCACTTTGTTTCGTCATTTCTTCTTGGCGTCCTTCAGCCCGGCGCCCGCGTTGAACTTGAAGAAGATTATGTCGCCGTCCTCCACCACGTAGTTCCGTCCTGAGTGTTGTTTACAATAATATTAGTATTTCTGTTCTAGGGTAAGCGCTAAGCATTGCTGTGAAATTTTAATAAAGTTCTCTAGCAAATACAATAGTATAATTCTATTATTCTCTTCTGTTTTATATATGACAGATAAGAGTGTTAATACATACATATATCAGACGCATTTTGAAAGAAAATCTGCAGCGTAATGAAAAATAATTGAAAACACATACCTTGTTTAAGACATAGTTTTACAAAAAGAATTAGGCGTTTATTATATGGTTCCAACACCTGGATTTGAATATTGTATAGAAGTAAAGACTACCTTGTTGCCGATATTTGCCTGCGGCCTTGCAAGCGGCCTCGGTGCCTTCCTCCTTAAAATCCTTGAAGTGCATGACTTCTGCCATAATGAAACCCTTCTCAAAATCTGTGTGGATCCTGCCGGCAGCTTGTGGGGCTTTGGTCCCTTTCTAAAATGTAAATGACATTACATATGTAGCACACAGACACCTTTGGCAGCATTTGGTGAGCTAAATAAACAAAATTAAGTAAATAAACATTTTAGAACATCACTTGGCTTGATGCTGTGGACAATATCTTAAACAGAGTTTTTCCCACCTGTATAGTCCAAGCTTTTACTTCATCGGGGCCAGCTGTGAAGAAGTACTCAAGTTGCAGAGCTTTGTATCCTTGAACTATGATCTTATCCAATGCACTGAAATTACAAAATTGTTATATCACACTTAATTACTATGATAACACAATACAGGAATAAATGGTAAAACTATTCTATGAAAATCACTGCTGAGAATCCATTAAACTGCGACTGAATTTATAAAGAATAATAACTATTCGAAAAAGAAATTACATTTACAAAGTAAATGAATCGTTATTTACACACTGACCTGGGAACGTTTTCCTTGATGAAGGCTTCCCTCTCTGGAGGCTCCATATCAAGTAGTTTACTTTCATACACACCAGAGAATGGTATCAGTGGGGCACCAGGGTCATTCTTGTCAATCCATTCTTTAAGCTTTGGTAACCTGACCAAAGAAATACAATATCACTTAATCAGTATACTCAATTATAAGCACACACACATACATATGTATATACATGTTTTCCATTAATTTAATTTCTATCTAAGCCCATACCATTTGTTCTTCCTACGGATATAATCTTTCTCAGAGAGATTCACGAGGTACAGAGCTGGCTTCGATGTGAGGAAGAGATACTTATTCAAAACCTCAATCTGAAAGTCAGTGTTATTTATATTAACAAGAATTTACAATATTCAAAGGTGAATAAATGTATTTATTGAACATGTAAATTTTAACATTTAAGTTTAATATTGTCAAAAATTTAATGATAGGATCTGAAGTGTATAGATGTCAACACAAGTTACATAAGCATTACACCAACATTGTATCATTCCTAAGATATTCATTTTTTATCGGCTTCATGACATTTTTTAAAATGAAATTTGGATAGGCAAGTTCACTCACATCTGCAGCGCTCCAGTCTCCAAAACGAATATGTTTCTTCTCATCAACTAGAACAGTTTTTATCCTCAGTAACGCATCCTGCAAAAAGTACATGATTAAACTAGATTGCAATCAGTGCAAATATGCAGAACAATAAAATATAATATTTATACTTTCAATGACTTAATCTTTTATCTTATTCAAATTCAATGACTTGATCTTTTATCTTATTAAATATTAAATAACAATACATAACAATTATTCTTAGTTGTATACCAAAAAGATAGAGAAACGCAGATAGTACAAATTTTAAAAGGTACACAAGTCTTAAGCAGTCTTATCATTAAAAAGTGATCTCTCCCAGACAATCTTTGAATAGGAGACAATAATAGTATACATGACAGTAGCACTATTTCATTAATAAGAGAATATTTTTACATATTCCGGCTTGAGTTTCTTTTCGCCGCCGCGGTTGACGTTGCGGTCAAGTTTCTCGATTGTCTGCATGAGTTGCTCCACGTCCTTCAACCTCAGTTCCTCTCCGATGGTTTCCAAATCTCGCACCGGGTTCACATCTCCGTCCACGTGGATCACATCCTCGTCGTCAAAAGCACCTATAACATGGAAGGTAGATGCAAAATATGCGGAGTAGGCAGAGGAGTATAGTACTTTCAATTTTCAAGGGTTACTTTATGTCCTATCGAAAAGAGGCCGATTGCTTTATTAATATTATTATTTTTTGATAGTTTAATAATACGTAAATTAAGCAGCAAATTGTAAAATAACACTAACGGCACAAATTGAAAATGGCGTCGCATGCTTTAATGTGCGACAAAAAAGCATTTCCAAGCCCCTGGCCCTCTGCTGCACCGCGCACGAGACCGGCTATGTCGACCACGTTCAGGAAAGCTGGTACTTTGCTGTAGATTATAAATATAAATAAAAAACATTAAAAAATACTTTATATCACGTCAGTTACGCTTCGTGAAACGCGAGAGTGCTGCCATCTAGGCGATAGTAGCGCCGATTAGTTGACGGTGCTGTCATTGGTGAAATATGAACATTATATCACTACCCACATAAAGTAAGTTCAAATAAATGTACCAGTTCTATATAAATCAAACATCAAGTGATTGGGTTATTCACGTCTATATTGTTGTACAACTAAAAACAGAAGTTGGATAATCTTTCTACCTCCTGCATGGCGAAAAATTCCTGCAAGTATAGAATTTTACACTGATACTCACATACGCCAGCTGTGAGTAATATTAATCAATATTTTAACCATTACACTACTTTTCGGTTGTTACAAATACGGAGTTCAACGATCAAAGGACAACATTCATTGACAATTATATCAATCGTTACTTACCTAGCAGGTTTATGGAATTGGCAAAGGTACTCGAACCGCTCATCAGGAACGGGTACCCTACGTGCTGAAAAAAATACTTCGTTAGATATCCGTATAAAGGATATTACAATTGCATTAAACATGTTTATTATTACCTTAATAATAATGCATAGTTGCTACTCAATTTTTCTATAACCACTTTCGGGTTGATATAAAAAGACAGTTTTGAATATAAATGTTTAATCAAAAGGTAACTAAAATTAACTAGCATAAGCGCTAAGATAAAAGTTTTTAAGCAAGAAACAAAAAAAAAATATCATTCAATGCATTGCCTAATGGCCTTGTATTGCTAACGGCTGTAGGATATTATCACGATCGTTCTCTACTAATTATCTTTAATAACAATTTAAGTAGTAATAAATATATTTTAATAGTATATTTGAATAAAATTAATTACTAATTAAGTTTATTAAAAGTAGAACAAATGGATACGCTTTTCGACATCGAAACAATGCTAGATTCTTCGAAGACTTCAGGGGGTACTTTTCTCGGGCTGCAGCTGATCGGATACATGGCAAACGGGTTATCCATAGATCTTAAGCGAAAACTGATATCATTCATAAGCTTGCATCGAGCTTCGTATACTCTATAAGCTTTTTCGTACATCGGCAAGACGGGTTTTGGCGTGAGCGGATTATGAACTTTTAGGTATAAAGCGATTAGCAACAATCCCGATATTTCAATATCAAGACCGGGGTATTTTGGTCTCGTAACATGAACATAACAACACGCTCGTGTCAAAATATTCCCAAGAGTTTGTTCTAAGTAACCTAAATGAGGTAATGATTCTAAAGATAATTTTGGAAATATATTAGTCTCCTTGAAAACACTGATGTCGTAATAATTATGAGGTTTTGCCAAGAACTTCTTTAAACATTGCAAAGTGCAAAATAAATACTGTTTTCCACCATAAGTAGCAGCAAACTTTCGGTCACCCCTGATAATTTTTTGAGCTGGTAAACTTTCAGCATATGTAACGATGCAAATCCCGTCTTCATAAAGTAGGTTTGGGCTCACCGTTTTCACAGCAGTTGGGATTTCTGGTACGTTTACATTACCCCTTAAGTAAACATTCGGATTAGATAGCCCTAAGTCCATATGATCAGGACATAACCAATATAGACGGTTGTGGAATTGTACTAGCCCTTTTTTATCAACGGGAAAACCATTGTGTCGCAGAATATTTTCACGGAGACAAATCGGACACAGATTTTTCAAAGAAGACATTCGTTCTTCGAATATCTCATTGGAGAAACACATAACACCAGCCGGTACGATTTTTGTTTTCACGTTACATATATAATAATTCACTTTAGAAATTGTGTCTTCAATATGCAGAGTAGCATCCTGTAAGCACTGCCATTTTGACGAGTCTCCACAGATAGTATGAAGATTTTGAATATCGTCGTTTATCCATTCTTTTATTCCGATACAAATATCTTGCCATTTAGCATAGCGGTACTCTATAAATGATTTTGAATATGGAGGCTTTTGTTTGAGCAGATGATAGTACACTTCATTTTGCGAATTTCTCAATACTGTATTGGTACTACTATTTATATTAAGTATTATGAGTGGATAAAGTCCTATTTTGAGCAATTCGGTAGCTTCCGCTGGTTGGTCCGGAAATCCATCAAAAATAAAACCATTTGTGACCGCGCGATGATCAATAGTAACTGTATGAACAGCATTCATAATAAGTTCAGCATCAATACATTCACCCAATTCAAGTTTGGCTTTTATTTTAGCAGCTAGTTCCGACCAATACATATTTTCTAGAATATGCCTTATAGCGAGTCCTCTTGATATACACATCAATCCATAACGTTGGGCCAATTTAGCTGCCAATCCGCTTTTCCCAGATTTCGGCTCTCCAATTATACTAATTCGCAATGGATACTCTGAGTATGAATTAATGGCTTTACTACAAATATATTTGAGAGGATTATTTCGAAATTTCAGTACGTTATTAGAGGAACACAGAAAATATATATAAGAGCGATGAATGACAGGAAATATCTTATTCATTCGTTTACACATGTTATACGGATTCATTATAGCATGTGGATTTTCAAATATAAAAACAGGACACATCCGATAAAATTTGCTTATTAAGTAAAACCCCTCCGTTAAAAGCGTTTCCGCGATATCAGAACTAATTATAAATGTTTGTTCAAAAAAAGATTCATTTCGGTTTCTTAAAACTGAAAGCATCGGTAATACTCTTCTAAAGACTTTCATTGCGGGCCTATTTCCATTTACAGATTGATTTTTTATTTTTTGTTCACTTAATATTTCCTTCAGTGTTTGTATATTTTCATCATCTATTTCAAAAATACTTTCCAATCTAGTATTAATTTTTTCTAAAACATCTTCTGCCTTTTCCCATTGCGATTCATCTACAGGTGCTGGATTTTGTCGTATTACTTCGTTATACGTCTTAAACAAATTCGCATCAACATTTTCGGACCCTGAAGGATTAGCATCAATTATAGTACTTTGAACGGACGCATTCACCTCAGGTAGCATATCAGTTTCACTAGTATCCGAGATAATATTGTTCATAATTTCGTCAATTATCAGTTTTATAACAACTTCTTGTGTTACCGAGTTGAACCACTTCTTCCGTTTTTTTTCTAATTTAATTTTAGCTTCATTTTTGGCATCAGCTAATTGCATTTTCCATTTTTTTAACATTTTTGAGGATAATCTTTCTAGCGTTTTGTCTAAACTTCCTTGAACATCAATGATCAAATCGGGAATACAAAATGATGCAATCATTTCTTCAACGTCATTGGGTAATTTAGGAAAACCGTCTAATACAAATCCAACTCTTGAAAAAGGTTCTGTACGCCATAACAATGTAATAAGTCTTTGAATTAACGGCGACAATAATGGAACGCCTTTTTCAAAATAATTCATCATTATGCGTCGAATCTCATTTTCATTACCTAATATATCTGATATAATATTTTCATTTTCTTCATCTACCTGAAATTCCATTACAGTTTCATCATCTAAGGGCGGATTTTTAAAGCTATTTTCATGTTGTCGCCCAATTTTCCTAAAGTGTCGCGGTATTAAATAATAATTGATAAATTCCACAAAGTCAATGTGCATTAAACCCAATTCCTTGGATATTTGTTTACAAAGCACCGTTTTTCCACTACCGACACTTCCTATGACACAAATTCTTAAAGGTGGCAAGTTTTTAAAAGGTTTATTTAGTGTTAGATATTTGGTGACATCTTTTTGAAATATATCCAGACATTGTTCGTTGCTACAAAAATATGATTTATTATCAAATTGTGTACAAAATTCTGATTTTCCTTCAAATATTACACCATGTTCATAATAAGCAATGGGACAGTAAACATTAGTGTCACCCAAGTAATATGGCTCGTTGTAAGTTAACATATCTGGCACAACATTATAGTCATCATCTTTTTCTTCAATTTCAGTGCTTTCTAAAGGTACGCAGGTTAAACAATAACTTTGTCTTATTTTTAATAAGACTTCATCTATAATTTCAATGTCACTCTTATTTTCAATTTCGACCACAATTACAGCTTTAGAGCTTTCTTCTAATTTTAATTTCAAGGAATCCCACTTTTCACGAAATTTATCAATTGCTTCAGTGAATGAGGTAAGTTTTTCAGTATAGTTCTTTTCATTATCTTGTTCTAGAAATATTAAATCAAAAACATTATTTATCATATCATGTATAATAATCTGAATATCTAATTCAGTGGTATGTAATGGCTTTTTGATACGGTGTTTTGTTTTAACAAGAGAGTCAGTCGACAAAATATACCTTTCTGAGTAAAGTTTGAATGATTTATCAATTCCAATATATGTCTTTAATAATTCAATATCTATTTCTTTATTTTCAATTAATACTATGGTATAATCAGGCAATAGTTTAAACATATCCAGATAGCCCCAATACTCAGTATCTGAAGGAAAATCATCGATCACAAACTTGTTATATGTCTGGTTATGATCTAGAGATTCTTTGTCATTTGCTAGTAGTAATTGAGACATTTCATTCATTATCTCCTCTGTTGTGGGTAAAATATCGTTTTGCAGATCATTTGCCAATATATAAGCAGATATAGCCTCAGTAACGTCTTTATCGCCTAGGATAGGTAATTTAGGTCGCAGTGTTTCGTTGGTTAATTCAAAAGGTGCAAATTTAATGAGATTTGTATTTAAAATGGTAGTTTTACATAACGCTAAATCATCTAATATTGGTAAAAATGATAATTGATTTTGTAAGATGTCCATTTTTTCTAACTCTGCTTCAGACATAGAATCTTCTTCTTCCAAAATAAATTCCTCTTTACTCATAAATTTAACTTTTTTTTCAAATAGGTTAGTGTAATCTTTTAACATGCTCGAATTATGTATAAACCATCTATTTAGATTTGAAGTTCTTTCCATTTCAGCTGTTTGCCACTTCATAAATCTCGCATCTTCAATAGTAGCTATGATTTCTGATAAAATCGATTTAGAAAAGCTATCATACTTCTTTTGTTTTTCAGCCTTTAAAAAGGTGTGATAGCATATATATGGTGCATCAAATAACCAGGACAAGCATTTCGAAATCATTGTTTTGCCAGAAGACTTAGTACCCATAACGATCATTCTACAAGTTGGTTCTAAGTATTCAAGTTTTAAATAGGGCCTGGGATTCTTACAAAATGATATCATAGCATCCAAAGATGACAAAACATAGACATGTTTGAATAATGATACAGCATATTTATATTTTCCTTGAACTGATTTCCTCTTTTGCAGTTCAACAGGACATCTGGTATTCCATGAAGATGCATATCTATTAACATTTAGAACTCCACTTTTAATAGTATTAAACTGTTTGATTACATTCCAAAATTCATCTGGATCTTCTGGGGGTTCTTCAAGATATAAAGGTTTTGGTATTAGGATTGGTGCTATAGGCAACAGCAATAATTTTCCCATTATATAATATACCATTTGATGAATGGATGTACGACCGTCAACTTTAAATATATATTTAGGATCAAAGTCTTTCAGTTTCTGTTCTAAAAATTGATTGATACAATTTTTGTAATTACATATTTGATTTTTAGAATTACATTGGAAGTTAATTGGTTGTTTGCAGCTGTATTTTGGACTAAATATATGACTATCATAATGTTTACTATAATCTATCATTGTGTATTTACATGGCCACCTAATTTCAACTTTACTTTTTAATGCAAAAGGATTAACGGTGTTCATATTATTGAGATAATTAAAGAATTTGCGGCTTTTTTTGGTCACCACATCTATATCTGGGCTCATAATATGTATTATTATGTAAGGATTAAAGGCAAATAGTTTTTGAACTTGCTCCAACAGAACTGCTTTCTTTGTAGTGAGGCAGACATTGTGATAAGAAACAATGTTACTACAAAGGTTTAGCATATACTTTGGTAGCTGCACTGGTTGCTCTTCTGCTTCCTCCTCTTCAACTTCTGGCTGTTGTTCTTCTTCCTCTATCTCTTCCTCTGCTGCTTTGTCATCCGCACTACTTGTAGAAGACTGTGATGATGTCTTTTGTACTTTAGGTTTAGGTTTCTTCCTTTTAAGATTCCATATCAAGTCATAGAGCAAATGATCAACAATTAAAAGAGATTCTTCAGTAAAAAGATTGTTCGAAAAATATTCTTTACTAGTACTTGAAGTAACAAGGGGAAGGCCTGATATTACATAACCTCTGTGCTTTATGACGGATGATTGCATCTTTGTGTGCATAATTGATAATATAAGATCAAATTTACATACTTTATTATGCCTCATATTAAAATCTAAACACTTGCCAGTCACACTTTGTTGTTCTATTTCTTCAAGAATAACATTTCTTGATGATAGATGAACACAATTTATCTTTTTGGAAATATTTTCTCCAAGTGTATAGGATCCAAGACCTGGTTTACCTAATATTAAGTAACAAGGTGGCTTAAAATTCAAATATCTTTCCTGTGCATCAATATCAGTCCAAAGATTGACATAATCCAAACATTGAGGCAATGGTGATGAAGTATTTTGCAAACCAACCACAGCTGCTGCCAATGGGGGAATATGATCATTACCATCATAATCTTCAGGTGGTTTCTTATTAAACACATTGGGATCCCCATGATATGTTATAGACTTTTCGATTTCAATATCTTTGATGTTGTATTTGTCATTTATATTAACATTCTTTTCATATTTCTCATGTGACAACATGATTAAACTCTGTTCAACAATATATGATGTTCACTAACATATTATAATGTGACACTGACACTGTTTTTATTTTACTAAATGTCATGAGTTATTCTGCCTATTTATATTAAGACCTTCACTGGAATGTTTTAGTGCTTAATTATGCTGTTGCTTATCTGTCTTTCTCATTTTATCATAAAAGACATGTAGGTTGTAACATGAAAAAAACATCTAGAACATACTGTTTCTTATATATATTTTTTCATATGATAGGCTAGCATTTGGCCGCGATCCCGCCCAATGTGAAGCGCAGATGCGTCTGAGGTCTCATTGGTGTAACTAATCACAACTATGTTTCTATGCCCTAGCAAATAACGGACAATATATTCCTATGAATATTTTATCGGTCTATACCATATTTACTGCCTCGAATTAGAACTAGCCATGATGAGAGAATTAGCAACAAGCCATGAAGAGCTTATAGCTCTTCAAGGCTAGTTGCTACTTCCATATTATAAGTATAACAATAGTGCAAGATATATATAAAATTGTGATACTTATTTTCATTAGGATCAATGGTGCAAAATGGGAAATTCTCAGCAGCGGCTTGGCTCTTCGTCAACACATTGAAGAATGTAGATTTGCCTACATTAGGCACTCCTACAATCCCAACTTTTAAATTTGTACCCACTCTACCGATAAGAGGCTTCCTCTCCGGCTCTTCCACTTTTTTAGGTGGCATTCTGAAATGTAAAAGACAAATAATTGTATATATGTGTATACTGCAGTTTAAGGTTGTTAATTTAGGAAAAAAGGGTGAGGCAGAGAAATTTCGTGAATTAGTTTTTGTATATCCCACTATGGAATAGGGAGTTATGATATACACCGAGCACAAATGTAGATTCCATGCTAATACTGGAAATGTCAAATTAAAAAAAAGAATACTTTGCTCAGCCAGGAGATCGAACCCAACGTCTTTGGCTCAGCAGTTGCACTTGCAAACACTCAACCAACCAGGCAATTGGAAAGCATACAAATAATAAACTATAATTATGTTATTTTAGTTAATCCTTCTTTGTTTAAATAAGACCATTTGCAGCACTCAGCAAGAATTTATTTTATACTATGGAGTCATACTTACATTGTTACACATTTTTAAGCTCACTGTGAAAATTGCCAACTCTGGCCTGGCTTAATGAGTATTCAAGTACTTTGTGACAAAGATGATCAGTTAATGTTAAAACTTTCATTTCCTTCTTACAACACACATTTATCCAAATGCCTTTACAATTTGCGGATATCCAGAAAATTTTGAATAAAATTATATAGACCATACATTTCATATAAACTTATATGGACAAATAAAATTTTTACTTCCTATATTTTAAAAATGACTAAGTATAACAATTTATTTTTGAATTACATTTTATGAAATTAATTTTTATATACACATAATTTTCAACGGGATTGTGAAATTCAAGCAGGTAGGAAATATTGTGAAATCTAGGTAAGTATATAGACAATTTCACAATACTGAATAGACTAAGACAAAAAGCTAACTTTTTATATTAATATCGCTTATTTAACAAAAACAGCTATAAGGGATCTTTGGAATATCCACCAATTACATAAAATAATAAAATCATGTTTAAATTTGACTCAATAAAAGTCTAAGAAAAAATGCGATAATATAGGGACACTATTTTCATTAATTAGATAGCAGCTGTTGTTTTAATTGCACTTTAGTAGAAGATATTGTCACACACGTGGAAGCAAAATATTATAACTATTTATACCACAGGCACTGATATATTCAAGTTAGAAATTTATAACCTTACTGTATTTTACCGGTTTGTTAAAACTCAAAGAAAAATCATTATTACCTTAAAGATATCTAGCCTCTTGTAATTCTTAATCAAATTGATTTCCTTAATGCACTAATTTTAAATCAAATATATTGGGTTTTAAAGAAGAGAAGTAGTGCCGCATTCACCACCATCACTTACATATGAACAGATAAATAAAGTTGTTAGTCAGACGTCACTGTCACGCTAATGTGAAAGTCCGTTCAATAAAGAATGCAATTTTATGTAATATCAAAATATTAAGAACATCTATTAAAAACGTATTTGAAATACTTTTAGGAATAACTAAAGAAGACTTTCTAGTTTTTATATATATTACTGTTAATAAATAGTACTGAGTATTAATAAAAATTATAATACAGTACCGAGTATTATTAAAAATTAATTAATATTAGAATTAGAGTAAGATGTCATATAATACATGCCAGCAATTAAAATAGTTATCTCGTCGAAATACTTTCGCGAAAGTCAAATCAAATCAAATCAAATATATTTATTTGCAAGAACAAGGGTACAGTCAAGTTGTTACAAGTTACATTATACATAGGTTCACCAAGTTCTGCCTGTTAAAGCATGCAAACATATCATAATAATTAACATAATACAAACCAATGTAGTAATATTTCATCATTAATATGTCCATTAAAATTTCAGTCATGTCAGAGTTCGTTAATAAATTAAAATTACGTGTCAATAGCCATTAATACAATAATACAGTTTAATCTTGTAAAAATTCATTAACAGAATAGTACGCCATGTCCAGTAAATAGTTTTTTAATGATGTTTTAAAGTCATATCTATTCGTTGTATTTTTAATATGGTTAGGCAAACCGTTATAAATACGGGGTCCCATACAAAATAGACTGTTGTGATAGACTTGTGTTCTCGAGTACACATTTTGTAGTTTATTTTTATGTCAGGTCGAAATGAATGTTTCGTAATTTTTAATTTTATCTCTAGTTATTAAGGCTACTTCAAGAATATAATATAATGATGGGAGCGTCAAAATTTTTAATCGTTGTAAATAAGGTTTACACGTTTCGGTCGGTGGTAATTTACACATCGATTTTATGCATTTCTTTTGAGCTTTGAATACGCGATCAACCCC
>DWJK01003576.1:0-12954 GCA_018248815.1 Croniades pieria auraria
GACGCGTGATAGTCGACTGTCTCGTCCAGTTTGCCATGAGCTCCCCTGCTTCTGTAGTGTTGAACTGAATAGGCGACGGAAGAGGGATTGAATAAGTTTGCATAGGTCTAGATAGGTTGGACGTGTGGCTAGCCGACTAGACGAGGCGTAGACGGCCGGATCACGCAATCTTGGTAATGGCGGGCAGCAAGTGTTTGGGTCGAGGTAACGTATTTCATTAAAGTTACACATTAATTTCGGATTACGGTTAGGGTGGAATGTGTGTTAAGGGGTTGATTGGGGTGTCATGGTTTCAGTGGTATGGGTTAAGTGTTTGAATGTTCTGAAACAGTTAATTTGAGTTTAACCGTTACGATGTTTGTTAAACAATTAATTGAAAATTTAAGTAATATACTTCGGAGAGTGAATTTAGAGTACTTACTTTAAAAGTAAAGAAAAAAATTTAACTAGGTACGACTAGTCTAGTTTTCATTCCACTCCGTTTCCTGCTGAACTAATGCCATATTAACTAATGATAATGATACAATTTAAGAAACTGATCAAAGCAAATAGACAAGCTGAAACATTTACTTTACTAAATGGTACAATAGAGTGTAATATAGTTTAAAACTAGCTGACTTATCGCGTATTACGAGACCTGGCTATTGGCAAAAACATCTCAAAACAAGCCTATGTCTATCAGTGGACTTAGACAGGCAATGATGATGACAGCTTAGAATAATATTTCCTGTATTCAAAGCCACGGGAAAAACAAATACACCGGCAGTTACCAGAATTGGTCCAAAGGTAAATTTGATTAAATAGTTTTAATAATAATAACTTCTTATAAGTCAATTAGGATCAAAGAAATAAATCGGAACGTAATATATATATGCGTGCGTAATATATATATACGTGCGTGTTTGCGTGTGCGTGTGCGTGTATGTGAGTGAAACAAACACTCGTCCTAATCACATAAATATTTAGCCTAAGTGGAAATCGAACACATAACCTAATACGTAACGGTCAAGGCCACTAATCACTAAACCTAGAAACACGTCAAAAGCCAATAACAAAATGAACCCGTCCTCCACTCGTGAAGACAATGCTACGAAATCGAATTGTAAAAATATAATATTTGATGATTTATAGTAATCCAAATACATTTTAAATCGTGTTAATTAACAGTAAGCAAATATATAAATGAATGTCAAAATTTCAAGCTTTTTGTATTTTAAAAAAAGTCAATGTATTATATGTATGTATATTAATCATTTAAAATTACTAAGCTAAGTTTTATCCGGTCACCCGTCACTGTACCCAACACACAGGAGTCGTTATATTTTCTAAAAGCTTTCCTTTTTTCTCCGTCTAATAACTCCGTCTCCACCTTTGTCCGTCTCATTCCATTTTTGAATGTCGTTTTGTACGTCTAATGCAAAACAAAAGTGTCTTGCAATGCCTACCCCATTAACGTCCCCTATTTCTAAACCTTTTTCTAAACCTTTCTTTTGGATTTCTTCCCCTTTTTCCTTGAAGTACATGAAAGATGTTGGATTACTGCTGTGTCTCGGCTATGTATTTACTCTTTTTTTCTTCTCAGAGAAATATACTTGAAAATTCCTACTCTCTAAGTCGTGTTGTGAGAGCGCGTCGAAGTATATTTTCCTTTTTATGGAATTTTAGGTAAATACTTACAGAGCATACAACTAATAAACGTAGCGACGGAAAAACTTGCGTAGATTTTACGGTACTCTAGATAAGACAAAACTTGGTAATATTAAATAGAGTACATTTTTCATTATCACTTAGTCTAAACGCGCGTGTGCAATCACCCTATAATTAAAGCAATAGACTTCCACGCACACATACTTATTTAAATAAAGAACCTACCCACACATA
This sequence comes from Croniades pieria auraria, assembly GCA_018248815.1. Taxonomy (NCBI): domain Eukaryota; kingdom Metazoa; phylum Arthropoda; class Insecta; order Lepidoptera; family Hesperiidae; genus Croniades; species Croniades pieria. The sequence goes on from DWJK01003576.1 coordinate 1,882, forward strand.
TGTGAGTATTTATTGTAGTTTTGCGTTCGACATTAGCGTACAGTTAAAATATTTATTATCTGCGGCCGCATTCGTTTGGTTTTATATTCGCTGTGCTAATATTTAGCGACTGTTGAGGTCTATTATTTTAAACACAGAATAAATAAATTATTATATGCTTGCGTATTACAAACCTAAACAAATACAATTAGGTGTTATTTATCATTCTACGTTTTAAAGGCATAGATAGAATAGTTCGTTTGCTTATTTTTTGTTAAATACGATTTTTTTCTAATGTAATATAAATAAAAGAATGCCTTAGTACCAAAAATCTGGCAGTGTAATGATATTGAAAGCTATAAAATTCACAAGCGTCTATCTTAAGCTGTGCAATCCTGTTCTTCGACCCTCTGCCCTTCGCGTCTAGCTCAACAAGTCCTTAAGGACCCTCGACTCTTTTTATGAAACAACCAGCCAAGTACGTAGACCCCTGAAACACCATACAAAACCTTACCGATCGTATAGTTTTATAAGAAACAGAGGGACGCAGGAGCTCACATTACAATGGAATTTTCAAAAATACTTCTCAAGGGATAAGAGACCCATTCAGTCGATGTTCAAGAACGCAAGTTCTAAGTTTTGTTACATATCTCAAATCTCAGCTTACAGCGATGCTTACTCTGCCTAAGCTTCAGACGGGACTGGCCACTTATAATATACTTCACTGTATAAGAACTTTTCGGTGAGAATAATACACTTTTAAAAGGCTATATGGGCTAAAAATTCACTTCAATGCCACGATTTATTTGGATTTATATCACAAAGCCCAATGCATTATTGACAACAAAAGCATTAATCCATTTTAAATAGCGAACGTCGCCGCCATTCCGAATGCAAATTGAAAAAAAAATGCGTCCTCATTCGAATTACGAATTGAAAAATCGCAATCGAGCTGAATAAAACTTCATTTCAAATTTCGAATTCTGTTTAAAAAACATTCGCTAATTATTGAACGCAGCGCGTCTATGTACTGTCCAGCCTATTTACGGTGGTCCAAAAAATTATGTACGTATTGACTACGAAACGTAGACGATTATATGCTTTAATGTCATCGTCGAAAGCGTAAAATTGCGTGGATAATTTGAACAGATGTTACACATTACGTTGCCCACCATACATACTTTCGCGTACATAATTTGTGTGTGTGTGCGTGTTATATAAAGAAAAAGGGTGTTTTTGTCTATCTGCCAAATAAAAATGAGGGCGTAATGTCCGGTTGCACGGGTCGTTTATCGTGTTTGCCTGATAGCAAAGTGTAATAAGGACATTTTTATTTTTTCTTTTTTTGTACCCTTTATTAAATACATCGATACATTTGAACTAATTGTTTCACTTACAACATATATTTTATGTGATTTAATAAAACTTTAATAGTCAAGACAGGTTAAATTATTATACTAATAATATCAATGTGGTATAAAAAAAACTGTTAAGAACTCCAATGACAAATAGTGAGGAGTTGAAATGAGTCCGATGACAACAAATACCTATTATATTCGATACAAACAGTGTTTGCGAGCAGTTTTAAAATTTTGAACATAAGCTATTAGTACATCATAAACTGAAAATGAGAATTAGACTATCTAAACTAAAACACTATATGTGTAAATAATCAAAATCTCTCACGGTTGCATAAAGCCATTTTTAAATTAATTTGTTTAATAAAAACAGAAAACACAGGACCAACACAGTCCCAACTACTCATAAGTAATAACGCCTGACATAAACATTTCAGCAAACGTATTCATTTGTATATCTGTCTGTAAACTAATTGTTCTAGAACCCGCAAATTCCAACCAATATTCAGCCAACAACTTGTTCTGTATTAATCAATTATGACTAATTTTCCTACCGATAACCAAGTGAGCATATTAACAATATGATATGGCGACAACTTTCTGTTTTGTTATTAATGCATCGCTATTACATCTTGCAGCTGCATACGAATGCATTAATAATGAATTAATAATTTTACACAATTTAAGTATCCTTCTACATCCGTACATACATATCATACATACATATCATACATATCGATCTGTTAGTAACACTGGCTGGCTCTAACCGTTTTAGATTAAGACAACTACAAAACAAGTTACTATTACTATTTAAGATCTCCTTTTAAACAGAATTAGAAGGAAAACAAACAAACTTATTAGAAGTCATGAAGTATTTTAATTAAACGTCAACTTCTGTTCCTTAATTTCGTTGGCCTTTTTCAATCCTGAAGCAAAATTTTTGAACATTTGCTCGATATGGCTTCTTCATTTATGGTATATTGAATTCATTATTTGAAATATCGGCTACAGTTCTAACCGAATATGGTAAATTTTAGTATCAATTTATGTAGGAATCTTAATTTCTATGACATTTTAGATTTTAACGTGAAAGAATTAGCCTCGAGAAATAATAATAAGTGTATAAAGAGCTGAAATAAACATGTAAATAGGTAATGAGTGGCATACAGCACACAGTAACCCAAGCCGAAGACAACGTAACGTAACATAAAATCACTCCTGTACTTGCCAAAGGGGTAGGCAGAGGTGTGTCGTACGCTGTCACAAATCACCAGCTATGTTATTCGTTCCAATCTGTAATTGGGGGTGGACCTAGTGCTATACATCAGGCACAAATTGAGACACCGTGCTATTACTGGAAATTTGAAGTTGGAAAAACCCAATAATATCCTAAGAAAGAATATACGGAGATAGTGATCTAGATGTTTAGTAATTACCGCCATGTTTACGTCCTGCGTACATCGTAAACCTCGAGCAAATGCGATTAGGGTGTGTGCGAGTGTTAGGGTGTTAGCTGTGGCGAAAACATATGTGAACTGACATAACCCTACCTATAATATATCCTTATAACTGTTATCAGTTCACGTTTTTTACAATTTGCGTTTAAATGTTATATTTTCATACATATCATCGTCATTTTAACTCTCCCATGTCTGCTGCTGGACATAGACCTTCATAAAATAACCTTCCGTCTTCTCCAAGGTGCCTTAAACAAAACAAATGATTTCATCAAGGTCTTTTCTGTTTTTGAATAACGAGACTTAATCGTATATTATTTATATTTTTAACTCATATGATTGATATATGCAAGTATGACAACTAAGTATAACCATAACTTTTTAAAAGTTTGATGGGTAATGTGAAAGATAAAAAGTGCATTGATAATAGATTCTTAAAAAACTATTAGGCAACAATTCCATATTTAAATCTCCGCGAGGTTTGTAATTATTGTATACAAAAAATTCACATTATAATTCTACTGCATACATTGTTTCGAAAGGCACATATTATAATAATTGGAATTCTGTCGGCAGTTCTTGTCTAACAGAAAAAAAACGATCGTCAAAATTAAACAAGGAAGAGCGAATCGTTTAAAATTCTTACTTACACGGTTTTCGCAACCGAGCGGCTGACATTCGAAATTTAAATGAAGTAGCTATCGCAATTAGTGCGCGCACACATGCACGCGACAGTACACGCTACCCACACTAGTGCGCAAATAAAAATGTAGTGATCAAAAATGTGTGAAAGAATGACACGCACACGCGGACAGCTCGCCACAATTCAATATCGCTTGTCATTGGCTGTAGCGTCCACATACGCCGCGACAGATTAAAAAAGTCTATAATAAAATATGTCATAATTGATGTGACCTTTTGTCATATACTTGCGATTATTGAGACATTGTTAAATTTATTTTTATATCTACGTATAAGTGTACTTAAATTACATTAACAAGTTTTTTTTCGCAAAAATATAAGATAATTATCACAAAAAATCATTTCAAATCCTGTAAGCAAAATATATGTCATGAAATAATTTTAAGTTGACACAATTCCTTACATTTGTTACTGTAGACTGATTTAGATTGCACGGCGAATTGCGTTGCTTCGTCATTATTACTTTCATTACTAATTTGTATTCCAACTTATCATTTATGATAATCTACTGCTTTCTTTCTAAGCAAAATCGTAAAAAAATATTTAGCAATTAAAATTAATGATTTTATGCTTAAGCATTAATTAAAATAAAAAAAATTGATCTGTCGACCGTACAACAATAATACAACCTGTAACACACTATCGCAATACCCACACATGCATATAATGTGCGTTACGCCGGCGGCCATGTGCTGTATTTAGGTCAGTTGCAGAAATAAACGCATCGCCGTCCGTTTGTAAAAGTGGGGTGTAAGTTAGAACGCGTGATTTGGGCTTAGCAACAGTTTTTTTAGTAGACCAAGAGCATATAATGCTTTGAATTTAATTTATATAAAAGATTTGCTAACGTCTATCCATAATAGAATTAATGCTTAATATAATATTTGATGAAAAATACACTTTTTACGATGGCCACACAATGAAAATATATTTATAATAAAATCATGTAACAATGGATAAACAACTCGAGAATTTCCTGCAAAATATCAAAAAGGAATACAAAAAGCAAGTATTATTTCTTTCCAGAATAGGGCATATGTAATCGCTTTCCTTGGCTCATTATCATATATTTGACCTCAGCCGGTATAATCACTAATATTACCACTTAAAATGTCAGTCAGCCAGTAAATTGCAATAATTTGTCCATTCGTAATGTCGTCCTCATGCTTTTTGACGTCCAAATGTTCAAAACACGAATTCACGACGTCGGTAACTTAATCCGTTTTAATATCGAAAATGCAATACTCAAGAATCGTAAGACAATCTAAGAGTATCGTAAAATTTTTGTGTTGTTGAAAAATTCTTAAAAAAGATTTCAATTAACATTCTTATTGCATCATAATTTTCACTACGGCATCTATCGCCGGTAAACAGCGAGTATTATGTACAGGGCAATTAAAAATTCGCTCAAATATCAATTAATATGCAAAGCATGTAATTTAGATAAGTGAATTTTGTAAACGAATAACAGTTACGAGTGTTACAAGGCTGAAATATTAAAAAACAATCTTCGGTGTTGCCTAAGCTAACTTTTAAACGTAGTCCTTCAGTGATTCAAACGTAACTTAATACAAGTACGCGTCTATTTTACTTTAATTAACAGTTCATACGACCTCCTTGGTATATTGAAAATGAATTTTTATTCATGCATTATGTTATTCAGCGGTGAATAAAAGACAAAGGTCGGTAGGAACAGGTTTCGCGTTGGCAATCGGTTTTATGCAATGAATATCGATTCATTACTTGCGGTTATTGGTGAAATTTTTGTGTAAATGGCATCATTAAGTGGCTGTGTTTTTTACAGCCCGCCGATAACCTTTGTCGACTTGTTGGCCCAAAGCAAGCGCGGATACTTTGTTGCGATGTTTAATATATGACAAGTTATTTTTATACCATTAATGTCATAAGTTACTTATCACAAATTTGCTTTTCTGTCAACTGCCAGCTGGATATTGACCGTGAAATTAGACTTACTTTGTTAAACAGCAAAGCTGTCATTAAGATATGTCATATTTCAGCTTGAAATTCACGAGTAATGACAACGTAGTTGCAACGTCGTATATGAAGACGTCGTATGTGGAGATGTTCGTATATGAAGAAATTTTTTCATAAATATATAGCCTGCACTATCTTATTAACATCTTGCGTATATGCCCATTTCCTCAATAACAAAACCAATTTTATCTTAACAGCAGTATGCTATAAAGTAAAAAAAATATATTAAGTATTTGTATCCTGTTCCAAACTATTTCGCTGCAGCTACTGGAACATTTTATTAATTAAATTATACGTGAAGTGCACTATTATAATATTTTCTCCAGCCAACTTGCTTTGTCACAATCTTTATTGTGGGTAATTTATTTGTATTAGTGATGAGAAACAACATTTAATACGACGCAACAAGAGATACAGATATTTGACATTTTTCTATAGTAAATAAAATAAAGCTATCCTAGAAACAGTCCTGCCGGCTAGACGCGCAGGATCGTCGATTTTTAATGCGTGCTTGCGAATACTGCATTTTTGGCAATAGGGCGCGGGGACGTCTAGTGTGGAGAGGGCTTTTGTTTTTTTTTTATTTTAGTCCTTAAACGACAAGGTTTTGATCTGGTCGTAAGTATGGCAACATTATTACAGCCTTTACTTAAGTATACGAGTATACTTTTTATAATATGTGATTTATTTCACCTTACCATCGAAGTAAAATATTGTAATGTATCTGCTAATCGTCTTCGAATAGAAAACTCCTGATCATTCAGATTCGAACGGGCTAAACGTCCATTCGCCTTTAAGTTTTTACTGTATAAAAAGCTATAAGTGCAATAATATTTAAATTTTCAAAGGCAAGAAAGTCTAAGTTACACTTTATCCCAAGTCAGATCGTAAACAGTCAAGAATCGATTCCAGAACATTCTGTGCTGTCAACGTCAAAACGTCGCGTCAAATAGGTCGACTGCTGAAAATAAGTGCTTTGTTTGTAAAAAAAATTATGAAAAGGTCGCTATTAATAACATTTAACGCGACTACATCATTTTAGCAGTTAACAAACAACTTTTTATGAACAAACTAACCCGAATTTGGACGAGAGGTGAGATGTGAATAAATTCGCAAAGGCATTAGACCGTCTCTTTGTTGTGAGAATAAAGTCGAAAGTCATTTGAGCGACAAGGTGTGTTGAGATGCAGTACTAATGTGTGCAAGCGAACAATGAATCGAAGAGTGACCCGAATTCATATTACATCTGTAACTGGGTCGCTATCAGGGTTGGCTGCTACAAAAAATAAAAGAAATATAAATTTTTATTTACATCATCAATTTATTTTTGTTTTTAAAATTTTGTATTAAAATGCTAAAAGCTAACGCTAAGATGTCTTATAGACGATTTTAACATTATCTATTTTGTCTATTGTCATGATATTTGAACTTCCACCTATTAATGTTCAATAAAGTTCTTCAATTTTAAAACTTCCAAAACACTACTTTTTACGAAGTAGGCAAGGCTTGCGTGTCTATTTTAAACGAATGCCATAACAGAGTAATAGTACGTTATTTAAGTATTTCTATCATGTTGCCAACCCTACGTCCTATTTAAATTGACTTGAGATTTAGGCCGAAACGTATAGGGGTCGAGTAATGACTGCAAACACATGCACCACGGAGGGTGTCTGGCCACTTGCGACACATATTATTACAAACTAAATTTTAAAAAATATTGACGAAGATGACGACATTTTAAAAAATTTCAAAAATATTGACGAAGACAACTACATTTAAAAAGTTAAAAAATTTTTGTACATGCGCAGGCGCATTTTACACATGTTCGGCCTTTATTTACGCACAAAGCAGGTTATCAATTTATCAAAATGTTAGAACGTTCCATCCGTAAATATATGATAAATACTATTTTCAATTTATGAAAACGCTTAATATATACATAGCAATTTAATGGACTTCAAAAATGTTTGAAAAAATAAAAAATCAGTATCAATTACCAACAAACAATGTTAAAACTATTAGTTAGTTACCCATAGGAACAATTGGTACTAGAAGTGTGAAAAATAGGAGTGTGAAAAATAGGAATGTGAAAAATAGGAGTGTGAAAAATAGGAGTGTGAAAAATAGGAGTCTGAAAAATAGGCCTAGGACTTGGATTAGGTCCAGTTAATATAAATGTAATTAATGTTAGTACCCGCCTATTGGAAGTCGATTGCAGATCCATGGCTGTTCTTGACGATTGAGATCCAAACACGAGTTGTTCAGACAACAATTCCTTCACGGTAGTGATAGATGTAGTGGACCCGGGGCGAACTGTACACGTGTTCTGCAAAGGGTACTAATAATCATATAGATTTTACATGTCTTAGAATATATTTTTTTGTAAACTCCATGTTATGTGGGTTTCCTCACGGTATTTTCCTTCAGTTTACGATGTTTTCCGCAATACCAATAATAATTATATTATTTAGAAATCAGACAAAAATATACTAGAGAATAAATAACGTTAATAATACTAAAATCTGTACTGAAAGTACTATGAAAAGTTTCCTCGACACCGTGACTTGTACAAGCAAGTCGTCTCTACTATAGGGACTGTAATCAATAATCATAACACTCTAACAAGAAGAGTAAAGCTGAAACAACATTTATTATACACTCCATACTCTACATCCAGTCTCTAACAGTCAAATTAAGCTCGCCAAGTCTTGGAGTTACGAATATTCTTCATAAATCTTAATTTCTAAACTTAAAAGCATGTTCAAAACATAAGTCCTGTATAACGTAACGTTGATAAATTATTTGAAGACGGTATTTAGAGATAAGTAACCTCAAGTCTGCCAACCCGTACATTGCCAGCGTGGCCGATTATGACCCTAGGATTTTTATTCTGAAAGGAAAGCCGTGTTCCAACAGTGAAACCCTAAAAAAGTCGAAAAAGTCGGATTTTATGTAGTAATGAACTGCAAATCTTTTGATCTTCTTCTTCTCCAGAAACAGTCGCCACACCGTATATACGACGTTCAGACCTTTAATCTGAACTGACCTCATCAACCTTTCCATCCGACTCCATACACTATAAGAACTGTCAAGGCACTATTTAGCTAAGTTGATAATGGACAGATATGAAATCGCAGACCGAACGTTCACATGTCCGCAACATTTCTTTTATTCCTCACGATATTTTTCTTCACAATTATAGCAAATAAAATTGAACCTTGAAACATAAATTACTTCTTAAAGAAGTGTGTGCCAAATTCGAGTCCCTGATCGCCAAAGTTACAGCATCACACTGAAGCTCTGCTGTGCAAACACACGGATGGAAAGGGACTAGAATTTAAGTAAGTTACTTAGGTCTGTTCTACTGTACTTGGTAGAAACCCTTGTTCGGAATTTACCAGAAAAAAATACAGAAGTGAGAATACTATTAATGGAAGATGAGACTTTCACGCTTTTTAAAGCTAATTTAGTTTGAATTGATTTATGCCCAGTGTATGGCAATAGGCTCATTCTTTACTTCATAGTGGGAGCTAAGCGTAATTGGTGAAAAGTGGGAGTGCACTATACTCCTCTGCCTACCCATTCGGAGATTACAAACGTGATATTCTTTTTTTATTTCAGTTGGATGTCGGCTACTATGACACTGTACAGAGATTTGCTCGTACCGTAAATAGAAAAGTCCATGATGTTTTAAACTGCCATTTCGACCTCATCACATCATCACATTAGCCTTTATCGTTCCACTGCTGGACATAGGCCTTTCCCAAGATGTGTCACAGAACCCGATCCTCCGCAGATCTCATCCAGCCGCTACCACCTGCCTTTTTAAGGTCGTGCCATTTCGACTTGATATTTCAAAAACATTCGCCCAAAGACCTGAAGAGATGTTGTGTAACGCTGTTAGTATGTATATTTACCGGGAGAAATAAATCAAAACATTATAAGTCAGAACTTTCCAAAGTCAAAGTGGGTATTTTTTTTCTCTTCCATTGCATCACTCCGTACTTGCAATGTGACCTCGATACGCACACATGCAAGTGAACACACATCGCCGAATGCGTGTTTGTGTGCTTGACGACGCGTACGGATTCACGTACACATTTACGTGGCTATACAGCGTGTTCAGGTTGTGTGATAAAAATAATAATGATAATTTTTTTTTTTATTTTGTTAGTACTAAGGCTAAGTTTATTACTGACCACCCAAAACTGCCTTCAAACAATCAACCAATGGATATATAGCAGTGTTTGCAGAAGAAAAGCAATAGAAACGGGCCTGGCTGTGATTATTTTGTAGTTCAGCTGTAGATAAAGGATTCTGCCATGTTTATGTCCTAATTCCCGAATTAAACAAAGTACTAACGACAAAATTATGTACGACCATTTCCACGTACCCATGAAGAAGGGCCTTGGAGAGTTCCAAAACTGATCAAGCTAGGCCGAAAAACTGTAAACGATATAAGACAGCACATAATTATATTACATATATATATATATATATATATATATATATATACTCGTAGATATCCACCATGCGGTAAATAGTTCCCAAGTATTAATTTTGAAAATCACTTATGTATAATGATACTATAATGTGCACAACAATGAAAATAAAACTATACCATTGCACCACACCCTGTATACAGCACCGTACCAATACAAATAAACACAAAATTTCCTCTCTCATCTGATCGGCTCATAATAAAATGTGGCTTTTTTATCACTATGTACTTTTTTCTATGTATTTTAATCTCTATATACCAGTACATGGCGGCTCTCATTTCGTTCCGTAATAACATTCGGCGATGCAATTTTTGTTTGTTCGTGGTAAATGAATGCATTTAGTGACTGACAATATATTATTGTTACATGGCAGCAATTTATTATGGAAATCATATTGCCGAATGTAAGTTACACTGTATGTTCCAATGTGTCGTATTAAGTGTTACTAAACTTCAGTTCTTCTGAAAGTTTGTGTTTTAGACTCAAACAATGGATAAACTCTTTAATTTTCTTAGAGATTTACCAGTCAATCAAATCTCCCTGAGATGTATGTCTCAATTCCCAAATACGTCGAATGTACTCGTATTTAGAAATCCGTGCGTTAAGGATTTGTGCCATAGAAAAGTAATAAGATTAAAAAATTAAATTTAAAGGTCTTCATATGGTTCACTGTGTTTGATATCCACAACATGAAAAGACAAGTGACTTTATTACAGCTTATTTGAGTTCGATGGAGCTGCTTCATGCTGGTGCTGAACTGTTCTGCTTGTCCATTGAAGAGGATTTTATTATCATAATGCACTAGCGTCGTTACTGAATAGGATACCTCCTTTATTGTTACGTTTATCCACTTATCATTTAGTGGACTATATGTCTTCGTCAGCCATTGGAAAAAATGGCTTATCATTCAAAATGTGTATTGATTCCAACGTTCACAATATCCGATCATCAAATTTTACTAATATTTAGGTCGTACTTATTTCTAATTAGTACATTAACGGTGAGACCGCGGCTCGGCAAAAGTAGTGTAGGACGCCCTCCGGCCCGGTGGGATGACGATCTGCGAAAGGCTGCAGGCAG
>DWJK01003577.1:0-12950 GCA_018248815.1 Croniades pieria auraria
CATCATCACCATCATCAGGCTATCTCGATCCACTGCAGGACCCAGGCCCCACATAGGCGGTGTTTGCCTATTATTCCCTGTTAATGGGTGTGTTAGTTATTGCTGTTATATCGTATTGCCAGATGTAATGCTAATTTTACATTATATTGTTGTAATAACAAAAAATACGGAGTTATTGATTACTCTTCAATGCTCGTTTCAAATTCAAATAATATTTTTTTCTTAAGTTTTGTTAATAAAGCGCAATAAGAGGACGTAACCTTTTTAAAATAACTCAACTGAAAAATGAATAAAAATGCAATTTTTACATGTAATTTGTGCATAAAAGTACCAGATCTAATTTAATTGCCATAATAAGGATACTCGTATAAATCATCAGTTTATGCTACATAAAATAATTATATCATTTATTTGAGACTGACAGTACGTCAGTTTCACTTATATCACCATACTAAAATGGCAACACTAAGTGCTGTCACACGTATACGAGTACTTATGCATGTGTGTACGTATTAATACACGTCAATGGTTTACATACCTAAGGTTAGGGTGTTTTCTTAATGCTAGGAGGAGGGGAGCTGCAAGATAAACAATGTAAGTAGCCACAAATATCATGGCACGTTTATTTTTCTCCACTACATGGCGACCTCTAAAAGAATCGTGACTTGTTATTTTGAATTCATAATATATTTTTATTAGAGCTCAGCAAACGGAGCACTAATGAATAATTTTACAATGTATAATTTTCATAAAATTAAATAAACTCTGTATTTATTTTGATCTCAATATAAATCACTATAAACTGAAAAAAAATTTAAAATGTTTTGTTAGTTTGCTAATTATATCGATTGATGATACTATATAATAAAGAGTACATTTAAAAAATCACATTAAAGCATATACATAATGCTGACTACATAAATGCCCTTACAGCCTCTTTACCGTAAATAAGTTGTATACTCTTAAAGAATTAACGATAAACAATAGTAAAAATACAATAGAAGTTTTTTCAGTTTAAGGTGGTGATAACACCTAACACTGTCCCGCCCAGCTGCGCCCTCTCCCTATCACACTACCACGTATCGTACATCGTACATCGCGGGGAACATCACCTACATTGTAAAGGATCGTACGCAGGCCGCCCTCCGCTACCCACGAACAAAAACAATAACATTAAGTGTTATCAGCCGCTTAAGGTATAACTAATAATAATAAAATTTATCACAATATCTTCAGACTATAAAAAAAAAACAAATATATAACGTAAACGAGGCTGTAAAGGAGCTATAGATCACGTGCAATTGAATACACCACAGTTAACAAATCTAACTTATGTAAAATATAACCTAGCCTAAAAATTTTAACAATAAATGAAAAAACAGTTGTAGTTAAAATATTGGTCATTAAAACTCTGTAGAGCTATAACTAAATGACCGTAGCAAAAATTATCATGCCATGATGTTCATTTGTGGAATTTTAATAAAATTAGAATTAAAAGTATGTAAAATACTCCAAAACTCGTAGTGCGGCTTACAGCCAGTAATATATTTTGTCAATAATCATATATGACTACAAATCGTAAAAAATCAGTGACTTAGAAATAGCTCTCAGTATATAAAAAAAAAGTTAAAATCCTTAGGCTGTACTCTCGTATGATTATGATGTAAGCAACGCAATATGTTGGCAAAGCGGAAGTTCGCGTAACTCTAACGATACAATACAACTAAATATTTATGTACCTTAGACATAACGATTACAAGGCTCAGTGTTACTTGCACGTAGAACTACCACGAGCGAGGCGACGGGCGCCCTGCGTCGCGAGGGAAGTAAGTATACATTTATATGTATCGGTAAGGATATGTACGTTTTTAAACCGAATTTTAATTACCCAAACCGGTTGGTCCAACACCACAATCGTTCCGATGTCACCAACGAAACTAAAACGTCGACCAACGAATTCTGCCAATGTTTCATGAGTATCCTTTTGTCGAACTTGCGGATTCATTTTGTTACTCAGTCTTTTCTACGGTTGACAAAAATAAGTAGTGAAAGAGAAAATACGACAACCTACGCCACGTTCACGGTTACATAAAAAGTCAAAATTAGTTAAATTTACCACTAAGTATACGATACTAAACATCGGTATGTAAAATAGTTTGGGCTCAGTAAAGGCTTACAAATTAAAGATCCGATAAATGTTGGCAGCTAAGAAGCTTTATAGGATCGTTTAATCAATTTGTACCACTCCACTGTTCTATGGGCGCCGGCGTTTTACGAAATGTTCACATTTTCCTACTAAACATTACGTAATACGAGGCGAAAATGTAAACCTTACTTCGTAAAACGACCGGACCGTTTCGCTCTTAACTTCTCCCTCGACTCGGTTTGGGCGACGCAACGATTTACTAAAATAAAAAATGTTAATAATAATAAAGGGAAAACAATCATATGATAGAACAGATAACAACAAAAATATATTACAATTCTAGGATTCGCATACACATAAATCCCGGTATCCGAGTCGCAAGAGTAAAAGCTAAGACGTCATATACATATCATATACTTTATATGTACCTAATTCTCTATGTTGGTGTTTCTTATTACGATTCGTAATATCTATGGATAATACGCCGGTATTTAACATTGAAAAACACATTACACATATTTTAAAATGTCGCTACAAACTATGGATAAATTATGCGTTTTAATTTTAATGGTGATAATATAACTGGTAGCTGAGAGATTAGTTAACTACTCTTTAAACCGAAAATCTAGTTTCTCTAAATAATACTGTTATCAATGGCTTGGTAAGAGACTTAATAAGAAATCAATAAAATTTGGAAAAAAAAAACACGGAAAAATATCAAGATGTTACCTCTAATTCACCATCACTATCTGGGCAACTAAATGCATCCGTCATGTTAATTTATCTTAAAGTACATACAGTTTTAGTTTACTTTTAAAATGACAAAACCAGGTATTGGCCTATTTTCACGTGTTTCAAATACAGAACTACCAAAATATAAAAAAATATTGAGGACTATCAAACAACATTTATATGTATATATTAATATTATTATCTACAAGGAATTTAGATTTTTATATCCAAAGTATACTTCTGCACTAAATACTCTATCATTAATTCCAATAATGTATTTATCAGTTCGATATTATTCAAGTTTTTAGAGAAGACACCCCTACAGGACGTCGACTCCCCCACTCGTCCCGCTTCGCTAGATCCCACGCCGTCCAATAAATAAACCCTACTGCTATTTACAAGTCCCACCTCCCACATGGACACACACAAGTCAACAGAACCGCGTACCACATATCGTATAAAAAACAACACGAACGGAACAAAACATATCAACCGAGAGAAAAACAGCGGCTCAGATACAAGTCGGTACATAACACTGAGATGGCGAGCTCTCTACATTTATTTCCAATTCTACCCTGACCTGCGAACTTAACTAAACTTACTCTACCACATCGTCTATATAGAAATGGCACCAATCTATCTTTGATATCAATAATGGCAAACCATAAGGAACCCTCCGGCGACTGTCTCGGGCCATTGGAAGACTACTGCGCTACACTAGACGTACAACTATTATTCGAAACCGCCGCGACGTGGCCGTCCAAGGGAGCGACTCGAAACCCTCAAGTAGAAACACGTACTCGTTATTGCGTGGCTCGCACTCCGCTGTGAGAATATGTCCGCGTGAAACTCGTAAAGGAATCGTCACAGTAGTGCTACTATTGGTATCGCCTAACCCCGCTATCTGCTAGAAGGCACACAAAGTTAAGTACGAAGCTTCACAGACCACACAACACAACTCGACACCAACCGAATATGATTAAAAGTATTGCCAATTTCATGTCGCAACAGGCACTTGTCTGGATTACTCCAATAAACATCATACTAAAGTTACATATTTCCTGTGAAGCTTTACATTAATGCCTCCGAGGACTCTGCGATGCCGGCTGCCATTTTGTACTCGTAAAACGTTACCATTACAATAATTTCGGAAATATTTATTTTTATTAAAGCACTCTTACGGGATTAATTATGAGGAGTATTATCTAAGGAGTCCGTTAACTTTTATTATTTACCCATCGATCAAAATACTTTCACCTCTTCGAGTAACACAGTTCTATAAAATTATTGAACTTCATATACACTGACACGTTCTAAGTTAAAGCATTGCAATAAGATATTGTTACTCACTACGACTAATGAACATGTGGATGACGAGCGCACGTACATAATAAATATATAACGATCATTAAAATTTAGAATTTTAATTGGGAGATTTATACCATTCACGATGCCGAAACGTTTATATCACTAAGCAAATTAGAATATGAGATCAAAAATTTAGGCCTACTATCTACGATGAGACGTTTAAGTAATGATTTATGTGTGCCACCACGTAAATTAATATAATCATGTGATGGTAAAGATAAATCACAGTTGTGGATATAATAAATCACAATGCATATCATAGGCGGTACCGCTACGTGACTACTACTGACTACTGCTGACTGCACTCCGCCCCGCCCACTCACTCTCTCTCTGCGTCTCTCTCTCTCCTCTCGCTCGTCACGCCCAACCGAATACCAAATTAAAATTGCGAAATAAATAAACTCAAAACATAATAAAGAATCTGATTCTGTGCAAAGTCCACGCTGGCATCTCCTGCCGAGGAGCATCTGCTCTCTTCTTCGTATCTTTCATCTCTTAAGCTGCTCGTCGCGTTGGCTGCCCTTCTTACATGTAATACATTCTGTCCTCGTACGGGTTAGCCAAGAGCTGGAAAGAAAATAATGAACGTTTTATTTGTCAATGTGACAGTAACAATCGTTTCGATATATTTTTTTAGTGCATTGATCAGTCAAGTTGAAATCACTGATTCAATAGTCGGGACATACATAAATCGAATCTTATCTTATTTCATATTAAAGCAATAATTAAAATACTAATCGGTCCTCACATGACATTTTAATTAAATCCAGAGTAGGCATTCCCAAGAAGGGCAGACTTTTTATTACAACAATTATATCGTCACGTCAGATCCTTTACGGGGCAGGCAGAGAGCAATGAATTTTGCGTCCCATAATCAAAATTGCCTTCTACAAGTAAGAACTTGGTGGAGATCGTCAATCGTAAAGCAATAGTCGGCGCGGCGGGACGGAGGTATGTATGTAAGAGCAGCGACGTACCGGCGGCGGCCATCAGTCGGCGAGGCGCAGCTGCGCCGCCAGCTGCGGCTGCGGGGTGGGCGTGTGCGGGGGAGGGGGCGACGCTACGACACCACAATGTTACTTCAGTACCGACCTTCACTCTTACTACTGACGCTGTTTACAATTGGCAAAATGTTGTTGACACTGATCGTATGATAGTTTGCTGATTATGACTCTTGTTAGTACTGAATTTGATTTTAATAGACGACTTATTGGTACTGATCACGTAGTACTATCGACCGACTTGAGGTTCTCGATCTACTAATTATAAAGGAGAATAAAATATTGTGTAAAAGAATGATTGACTGTTGAAATTCCTTTAAAAAAAACTACTTTCAAAATGTACATATTAATTAGTTAGAATATACGTATGTATATAATATATGATACTGTTAGCTACATGAGTTAAATGTTAATTTTGATTTAATTCTATATGTACTCAACGAAGAGTTAAGAATTTTAGAAGTGCCACATGTCAACGACAAACTGTCAGATGTTCGTCTTGCATTAAGTACCAGCCTACTCACAGATAGACGCGATGGACTGTGGCGACATGGCCGACATCTTGCTCTGTGTGTCCTGCATCGACACCTGCGTGCCCTGGGACGTCATGTAGCGATTCACCATCGGCACGAAGCTGGAACAACGTTGGAACCTTAATGTCAAAAACATAAACAACACGCCAGATAGCCAAATGCCAGAGTAAGAAGAGAGCACAAAAGAAAAAGTGTCAAATATTACTATCCTTATAGATTCACAGATTGTTTCGTTTATTATAATGTAGTTTTCAAAAAATATGCCCTCGGCCATCTCATCCTAACCGGAGATGTGTGTCCAGCAGTGTAATAATAAAATAATGATGATGCTGATGATGCCGATGATGATAATATGGTGATGATGATGTAGACGACGACGTAGGTGGAGCGTGAGGCAGTACCTCAAGTCGCAGACGCCGGGCGAGTCGTAGCTGCCGTTGTTGGTGTTGGTGGCGACGCTAGCGAGCGCGTTGATGCTGTTGGCCGACACGTTGCTGTGGTTTTCGCGGTGCACGCGGTTGTGGTGCCTGGACACGCATTACGATTACGAATATAAAGATAAACAAAATTAGAACATAGTAATTAAAGCAACAAATGTACTATAATTTGTTTTAGTTGTTATTTACAAAATAGTAGACGAAATTGTCAATCATGCTAGATATTTTTTAATTGTACTTTTTCGACTACTCTGTAGAGTAATTTTACATGCCAATTATTTAGCAAAGAATCTCTTGGTAAGACCGATATTCTTGTTTATAGGCACCCAATATCTGCGATAGATGTACAATCATGTCCAACGTTTATTCTTGCCCGATCAATGGCTGAATTACTGGCAGTTGTTTAAGAGATTATTACTCTTAATCTCCTTGCTTATAACCACGTAATTTCGCATGTCTCTACCACAGATATTACGAGTACAGTTTAGATTATCAGACACGGTATTAGATTATCAGATACAGTCTGAGAGAACAGCCTAAGCAGGTAGATGTGCACTAGAGATACTGTTGGAGAGAAAAGGCTAAGAATGTAGGTGTATACTAAAGATATAGTGGGAGAGAAAAGGCTAAAATGGTAGGTGTGTGCTAGAGATGGTCAAAGACAAAAGGCCAAGGAGGTAGGTATGTACCGGATGAGATAGCTGTCGCGCACGAAGGTCCGTCCGCAGACGCTGCACTCGTAGCAGGAGCCGGCCGAGTGCGTGCGGATGTGTAGCGCGAACTGCGACTTGGACGTGAACGTCATCGAGCACCGGTCGCAGTTCAGCGGCTTGTCCGCCACGTGCGACCATCTGCGGAGCAACATACTCATGTTACTACTGACCTTGAAGGTTGTACTAAGGACCTATTCTTTAATATGTTTCCCATAAAAGTTATTTTATATTTCGTGGCTTGCAGGTGACATTGAATTTTGTTACGGAGTTCCATTTTACTTTTGTAAATAGTTACGATATAATAAAATATTTTATAAAGAGATCTTAATGCTTTAAACATTACGTGGTTTATTTATTTCATAAAAAATCAGTACTAGTAACAATGAAAAGTTTGCAAAATATTTGACGTAAATAGTCCAATTTGATTACACTCTATTTTATTAATGACAAATTAATCATAGAATAAGAAAATGATCGGAATGTTAATGTATGGGCTTTTATTCAATGCGTTTGAATTAAAGGGCGTAATATGAAGATCTAAACCATTTACTATCTATACTTGAAAAAACAAATGATTTTTTCTTTATGTTATTTGTCATTGGAATTTTTCTGTGAAAATATTTATCGGCATTTCCAACACACAAACTAATTTTTACTACACCTCCCTAGTTTCATTATTTTGACAACTATCAAGGTCATTTTGACAACTGTGAAGGTTTTTATGACAATGACATCTGTCACCGCCATCATACTACAGAGTAGAGAATAATAAAATGTATAATTGTTTGATAATTTACGAATATCTTAATTTATAACTATATTAACTCACCTGTGTGCCGTCACGTAACTCTTTACAGCAAATCTTTTTTGACAAATGTCACAAGCGTATGGGCGTTCACCTGCAACCGTTAACACATCTCAATATTATGAAATAAAATCCCAACATTATCTGCAGTAACTACTAATTAAAACTGAAGCAATCTACACAACGAATGAATGTAAACAAACAAAAGCGAAACAAAGTGCAAATGATGTTAAAAAGACGGCAAGATGCAATTAGACAGTATGATGCAGTCTGAAATTAATGAATTTAAGCCAAGAAAATTATAACAAATAATACAAATACTGAAACTCAAGTGATGTATGATGCAGCAGATGAATAAAATGATACTAGAAGAGTTGTCGGTGCCACATCATTTGGTCCACTAACAAGAGTACCTGTTATCGCAATTTGCCGTCTTCTACGCAATATCTTCCAAACACGATGAGAAACGTTCACACAAAAACATAAGCTCTTATTCAATGCAGCGTGTGTGGATTAAACACCTCTGTGCTATAAGCGATCGGACAAGATGCATTTGTTAAACGATAACGATTGTTATGTGCTGAACAACGAAATCGAAATTTCTCGAATTGACTAATGTATTGAAATTTTGACATAATTATAGGCGAACACTTATTTTACAAATACAAATGTAACTTGTCCTTTATATATATTGCGGCCACAAACGATCACGTCGATTTATAATAATAACTCACGAAATCACTTTAAATATAAAATGAAAATTGATAATTGATACAGTAAAAGACATATGAAAATGTTATATTGTAGGATATTCATTATAAAGGGACATGGGTGTTCCTGGCGGCAACGGGTCGTAGTATTAGAATATACGGTCGCGTATCGATCATACCGGTGTGGATTCGCTTGTGAATGTTGAGTGTGGATTTCTGCGTGAAGCGCTTGTAACACACATCGCACTCGAAGGGCCGTTCACCAGTGTGCGTGCGCATGTGAATTTCCAGGTACGGCTTGCAAGTGAACGCGGCCGGGCACTCCACGCATTGATACGGCCGCCCTTGCTCTAACCAGTATTCAACATTAGTCACTCTCATCTTCGTTTCTCTCGCCCATCATCATCATTATCAGCCTGTTGCAGTCCAGTACTAGACAACAACCTCCTCTACCATAGGGGCTTTTTGTTCATAAGGTGGAGCTTTGAACTCCTTATACATCCCCCCCCTTCCCCCTCCCCTATCCTATGGTACATGCATCTCATCTCAGTACTCACAAATATTTTATGGTTCCTTGTATGTGGCACCGACAACTTTAAACTTCGAATGATTTTAAACATAAGTCATAAATTTATGCAGTCTTGACAATGATTTGTCGATTTTACAGATTTTATTAGTAGCAAAATATATGTATTCATCAAATGTTTGGGAATTTATTGATTAAATTAATGCAATATACTGGTATTAATTTTAGGATTTAGATAGATTAATGTGAAAATGATATAACTAATGGAAGACTACAATGGTATGGTTCATATCATTGTCAAGATTACTTTTACACAGAAATGCTCGGCAAGCGACTAACCTGTGTGCGTTCTTTTGTGTATGTTGAGTGTGGATTTTTGCGCGAATCTCTTGAGGCAAACGTCGCACTGGTAGGGCCGCTCGCCGGTGTGCGTGCGGTTGTGGATCTCTAGGTACTGCTTGCAGGTGAAGGCGGCCGGACACTGCAGGCACTGGAAGGGCCGTCCCTGCACTGCAAACAAAACGGCAGTAGAGTGGTAGCCGCCGCGGCCCGCCGCGCCCGCCCCGCTCCGAGCCGCGCCGGCACGTACCTGAGTGCGTCCGCTTGTGGATGTTGAGACTCGACTTCTGAGTGAAGCGCTTCAGGCAGATGTCGCACTGATAGGGCCGCTCGCCGGTGTGCGTGCGCGTGTGAATCTCCAGGTATTGTTTGCAGGTGAAGGCGGCCGGACACGACAGGCACTGGAACGGTCTGCCCTGGACTGGTGCCCAACACATATATTATAGCAGCGGCGAGCCCGCAAGGACGCTAGCCGCCCTCGCACTACGGAGGTCGCGGCGCGGACTGGTCGCCGCTCGCCGCTCGCTCCGCTCCAAATCTTCGCGCACCCGGGTTAAGCTACCTCACCGACGCCGTCAGCGGCCAACGAAAGCAACGAAACGAGACAGATTTGGAGGAGAGGCCGAACCGAGCGCAGGGCTGCGGGCGGGCGGGGGCCCAGTCCGGCCCGCGGCTGTCACCCACCTGTGTGCGTCCGTTTATGTATATTGAGGCTGGACTTCTGCGTGAAGCGCTTGAGACAGGCGTCGCACTGATAGGGCCGCTCGCCTGTATGCGTGCGCATGTGAATGTCCAGGTAGGGGCGGCGGGCGAACGCGGCCGGGCATTGCCCGCACGAGTAAGGGCGCCCTTGCACTGCGCCCAGTGCAACACAAAAGCGAGTAACGCACGTCGCGCGACGCAATCGGCAACGATGCCCTTGGCCGCCCGCCCGCTGCCAATCTCGCCCGCGCCCGCTACTTTGCCGGATATCGACCGAACCCCAATTTTGATCCGATACCGGATGAAGGTACCGAGGCGCCAATATTGCGTCATTGCAGCGATTGCATTACCGCTTTTGTGAAAGAATTAATATTCATGAAGAAATGATGAGTACAATAATGGCATAGGTACTAAAACCACCGAGATGACCGTGCGGGATAGGCGACGGGGTGTATGACCGGTGGAAGTAATAATGATAGGATATAACGACAACGGTAAGTGCAGAAGTGTACAAGCGCGCGTTTAATGAGTTACAGATATCGAGAGAGAGGTTAGTCGGAAGCAACGATACGAAAGCTTGAAATATAGGGAACGTAAAAACAACGGGTTAGGCGGGCAACGGAAAAATAGGAAACGAAGCATGATGCTAAATGAGAAGTGTGGGCTGCGTCGAGTCGCAGGCTGTCGCTAATCGTATCGGATAGGGATGCGGTAGTATGTATATGTGGGCTACTAACCCGTATGTATTTTTTCGTGCAAATTGAGCGCGCACTTCTGCGTGAAGGACTTGAGGCAGACGGTGCACTGGAACGGCCGCTCCCCTGCGCCGCCACGCACGGACGCGGGGGGACAGAGAAACAAAACAAAACCACGATGGACAAATAATTCCAGTCAACATTAACACGAGTACCGATCGCTTCTCGATGCACTACCATGAGGGAATTTTAACAATGTTATTTGTCCATCAAACATAGTCTCACCTACTTAAAAACTTAAAATCCTCACAACGTTCACATGCTTTACTTGTTAAAAGTTTGTGAATAGTTTTTGAGCGCGTTCCACCTATTACAATCGTGATACCAATTTATTGATACTATACTGATCAATTACAAACACTTCCAAATCGCTACCGTGTCAACAGCTTGCAATGCAAAAAGAAAAAAATCGGGGAAATCAAATGTTTGGGAGCCCTTAAAACTATTCACAAAAATGGTGTCAGAGCCACAAGAGCATCATGTAATATCGTCATATGAATAGTACATTTTTTCATTTGTGACTGAGAGACCGGAGGAGTATAGAAATTAAAAATGAGCAAGGGACCCACCAGTATGGATACGTTTATGAGTGCCAAGGCTGGACTTCTGCGTGAACCGCTTGTCACAGATGTCGCACTGATAGGGGCGCACTTTGTTGATCAGCGATTGGATGTGCTCCTCTAGAAATATCAACAAAATTCAGCTCCAACCACCGCTCCGCACGAAGCATACTCAAATAAGACAGTGCCTAATAACGTGAGCTCTAGATTAACAAATTCATTCTCTACTTAAGGATTTTAGGGCAAGTTGCCTACCAGTGTGTATTTTCCCGTGTCGGCCCAGGCTGGACTTCTGAGTGAAGCGCATAAAACAGATGTGGCACTGGTACGGCCGCACTTTCTCTAACAGGGCTCGTCTGTGTTCCTCTATAAGGTATACGAGTTCGATATAGAGTCCATATGCATCCACTCAAACATTTTAATTGTAACACCTAGCAGTTACAGTTACATGGTACGAGAACACTCATTCACACACGTACAGGGGGAGGTAGTCGCGCAAACTGTGTACCGGTCTGCCTCAAGGGGTGACGTCACGCACAAGTATGCAGTAGGTAGAGATACCCACCGGTATGTATTTTTCCGTGCCGGCCCAAACTAGATTTCTGGGTGAATCTCACAAAGCAGACGCCGCACTGGTAGGGGCGTTCCTTAGCCAGCAGCGCGCGTCTGTGTTCCTCTGAACGAAATATAATGCCTTATATTTTACTATCAACAAAGCAGTTAGGGGCCGATTGTACATTGCGCCGCTCGGGAGCGAGCGAGTGGGCGGCGGGCAGGGCGCTGAGGAAAGTGAACCCACCCGTGTGTATTTTCTTGTGTCGGTTGAGGCTGGAGCTCTGAGTGAACCGCATCTGACAGAGCTCACACTTGTAGGGCCGCTCCTTCGCCATCAACGCGCGCATGTGCTCATCTAGAAGCCAGGCCACATTCCAACAACTCACGTATGCACGCAAATGATCCAAGCCAGCGCGAGAACGTGCAATGGACGCGTGGTTCTCTACACGGTTGGGTCCACTGCACGCCTCGCACCTCCCCCTGTTTACCTCACACCAGTTGTCCTCCCTCACGCCCTGATCTTATATCAATCATTTTAATTACGTGACACAACTCAAAAACTATTCACATCTTTAAGTTAAGCATATGTATTTGTAAGCAATCGACGAACGGTCTGTGTGTCGCACCAGTGTCGTGTTCAGATAAACTATAATAAGTAAATTTTATGAAATCTAATATCTATGGAGAGCTACAGGAAATAGTACATATATGTTTGTTTAAAAGCTCCAAACCGAGGCCGGGTATTATACACATTATTACAAGCCTAACTCCTAACAGTGATGCAAGATATAATCTACATAAATATATATAACCACAAGGTACATTTCATATAGACTATTCAATACCTCGAATACCTAATATATAGACTTAAATATAATCATTTCCATAATAAATATTCGCAAAAGAACAAAAACCAACAATTGTATCACATAAAAATAAAAATGTCAAAATATCAGGGCGTTAAAAAAAGGTGTAATAATAAATTTTTTGGATTGCAACTTAAAAAAAAAATATTCAATTAACATTCACACACTTCGTTACCGCGAAAACAGGAGGAGGTCGACTTGA
>DWJK01003578.1:0-12949 GCA_018248815.1 Croniades pieria auraria
ACTTCGCTAGCGTGGCACACTATCACCTTAACCATCTAATTTTAGAGGGTCTCCTCTCAGAATAAGAGGGGTCTCCCTGACCAACGGTGGGACAATGAAAGGGTCGGAAAAAATTCTCAACGCTTGCAATCTGCCTTACGTTTTATTCGTGTGTCGTCCCTCGGGATCCCGGGTGGCGTGTGTAATACGGGTGAAGGTCTTCCCGTTTTAGTGTTGCCCCACTTTGCGCCGGAGTTTGCGTAATCAACCGTGTGGAGCCGGCGTATTATTTTGACACGTTACTTCTATGCACGTTAGACGGTTCATTTTTTAACGTCGACACAATTTGCCGCTCACTTTGGATTACGTCATCAAATAATTTTACCATTAACACTCTTTGACTGGTTGCAAACGCGACTGCTGATCAAGAGATCCTAGGTTCGATCCCCGGGTCGAGCAAATTATTAATTGGGTTTTTGTAACTTGATGTTCACAATACGAAGCACAAAGTCTAGATTTATGCCTGGTACATGACAATAGTCTCGCCTCTTATTCCATGGAACGTAAAACACACGAACTATCGTTGAACTGTACTAGACTCCTCTACCTATTACTTCGGAGAAATACAAACATACAAAAGAAAAATATAAATATATTTATTGCTATTATATACATAATACAGTATTCCCGCCATTTTAAATTTCACATAAAACATGTGAAACACTCTTTAAGTGCAGTCTGTGAAGTCTGTCAGACAGTACTGCAACGCCTATTGTTCGTAGCTATGAATGAGTTATTCCAGTTTAAAACTTCTAAATAGCTCTCTCGACACTATATCCCTCTGTGTTTGCATTTAACACTGTAGCGTTTTAATTCGTATTAATGTGGACTTTTAAAAGTTAAAAGATCTAATAATTCAATTTAAAAAAAGCGGCTTCTATTGTAGGTCATTGCGAGCGTTTAACAAGTCAACTCAGTATTATCGCATGAACTGGCTGAAGTTCAAGGTCACTCTTCAGTTTGGTTACAATCGCTCTGATGTTCGAATCCTGTCCCGATAACTGCCTGTATCAATCTATTGTAGCCTTTGTGTATATTGTAATAGAGTAAGGTTTTAGATGGCAAAATAGTGACCGTCACGCTAGGAAGAATGTGAAAGTGGTGCCGACAGTCAATTAAACGTGTGCCTTGTAGCGACTACATTTGCGTCAACCGTCCAGACACAACGTCTCCTTTCCGCAATGTCACATGCGTTAACGCAATGTCACATTATGCAGGTGATGTCATCAGTACATAAATATCTATCATTTCATAATAGAAGAAAAAGCATAGTATGTCAAACAAAAATGATGTAAAAGTAAAGAAATAAAGTAAATTTAAAGAATTTTGCCGAAATGTATTTTAACACCCTGTGGGATCCAAATAACGGTATCCAGAGATGGAACTAGTAACCTTGATACAATGTTAGTGTAACCATTTGGATAAATACGCAATACTTAATAATATTAACGTGGTAACGTTATGACTGTCTCCTTGGTCGAATGTTTGCAAGCGCGACTGCCAATCGTGAGACCCTGGGTTCAAATCCCGGGTCGGGTACTATTGGCTTTTTCTAATTTAGGATTTGTAGCAGTGACTCGGAGTCTGGATTTGTGCCCGGTGTATGGCAATAGGCTCGCCACCTATTCCATAGGACGTAATCGTAACTGGTGAAACGTGAAAATGCACTACACTCCTCTGCCTACCCTCTCGGGAATTACATGCGTGATTTTACGTTTGTTGCCTAAAGTTATTATATTATAATTATGATTATATCGTCACGGCAGGCCCAATACCGGGTAGGCAAGGTCTGCGCGCCAAATGAGTCTGCTCTCACAGACCTGCAATCTTCTATATTCATTTCGGAGACTCGGTCATAGAGTCTCTGACCTATTTGGTCAAGATAATTGAGCCTTGTCTCCCCATAACATCTTCATCTATAAGTGAATGGATTAAAATAAACCTTGAGTATAATAAAATAGATCTTATCTCTGTTTGATTGTATCAGAAAAAATCTCGAGTCCTTGGATTAAGTTGTATTAAGCCAGAAGTTCTGTTTTGTTTCCGCGATAATTTTAACATCGCGTTTTTTATTATTTACTTTTAACATTTTATTATAATTTCTACTTGTAGCTCATTAGTCTCAAATTTAATTTTTATATACATACATTTGTCTTGCTCATAATCCCAAGGTGACGACTTTATTCTTGATTCTTTGTCTACACACTGTATATATTTACTTTAATACATAAAACTTTAGAATGGGTATCGTTCAGGTTACAAACGAGATTTCGAAAAGTAGGTATAATAAAAAATAATGGTTTACGTAACGTGCCAGCCCGCACTTGGCCAGCGTGGCAGACTATGGCCTTAACCCTGTCAATATGAGAGGAGACCCGTATTCCTACAGTGGACGATAAATGGGTCGATAAAAAAAAATTTAGCTGATTAGGTCCGCGAAGGCCTTCATAGAATCGTAGACCCTCGTGCAATACTTGCTGCCTTATTTGCAGGTCCAATGACAAATATGTTATTGTTACTGCTTTGGCAGATACGTGTATTGTTGCTAATAAATATATTTAAAACTGACGGTAAATATTTACGCTTATACATAAATAACTTTTTAACTAACCGAACTTCTATCAAAGAATGACCTATATTCACATGTGCCACTAGATATATTTGTCTTAAATCTACCTCCTCTAAAAACGTTATTACAAAGTAAATCGTTACTCAGTAAAAATTATGTGTATGGTCGTTATCACAATTAAGAACGCCCATTGATTCAATTCCACAGCACGATCGCTGAACCGACACTGACAACTCATCGGATTCAATGCAGCCGGTCTTAGTTACACCTTCAGTTTCGTGATTCACAATCCGAACCTACCCTCCATTGTGCATTTTTGATTCTTTTTATGATTCAACTGCATACGGTCTCCGTGCATTGTTTAACTTTTATTACCAGTTGTAGATGAGTATACATTTAAATCTGGTAATGTCTGTTCCGAGGCGAGAGCCTTGAGCCTGTAAGGCGATGTGAATGGCACGTTTCGGCAAACAGAAACATTTATTCAAGTACTTCAGTTCCAATACAAACTTAACAGTTCAAATATTTCAGTTCCAATATAACGCTTAATACAGTTCGATCTCGAATGGTATTAAATGTTGACGTTACGTCCAATAGAACTGTTATCCAAACGTAAGGAAACCTTAATTTAAATCTTGAAGTGTAATCGTAATATAATAATGGGCATCTAAGACACTAAGTTTACGAACAGCAGAAAAAGGATAGCTAGGAATGGTAGCTCAGATTAGCTAAGACTTTTAGGTGAGCTGATGGATGCTGATTTTAAATCCTGGTGTGCATCTCTGTAAGAATTATAGGTTTTTTAATTATTAAAGACCGAAACTTCCTTCACGTGTGAGATGTTGGAAAATTCATTGTTCAAGTCTTAAGTATCAACCCTAATTATTAAGTAGATCTAAAGCGATTTTACTCTAACGGTTGTCGTTTCCTCAACATACATATATGCCCAACTCAGTATCACCTCAGCTTGCTCAGTCTGTCAGCTATGCCGTCTACATTGTTAGAGTGCGCAACAGCTATGTTGCTGATAAATGTATTTTCTATAACTATTTCACAATAAATTTCACACAATTGCAATATTTTTACACACGTACAGACATCCACACTAAAACAATGTTATAAAAACATACATCTCAAACCACCGAAACACGTATATTATGCAATATTACTAGAATCGATTTGCACTCTAAAGCTGCGTTATATCACCCATTTACATTGAAATGCTAGACACGCTTCTCCACCCACAGCTCTGAGAGGATTGGAGTATACTCCGCTTTACTACTCTACCATAATTACTGGCCCTGGCCTGTCAGAACTGGGTACGTCTTGTTTCATTGGTCGCTTTTGAACCTTGTGACATGTGATAATAATCTAGAAATATTGACTCGGTAAGATCTGCTATCTTCGTATCGTAGCAGATAATAATAAAATAAATCATTTTTAATTATCAGTGAATCTTTATTTTTCTTACCAGCTCATGAAACCCTCAAAAAACCACCCGAAATAAGACAAAATAATTTTAGAGTTTATGATAAATACGATTTAATGTAATAAAAAGATTAAACACGTTAACGGTATCATACTTAAAACTTGTTAACGAAATGAATCTCAATTACCTAACCGCGTTTCCAGAAATTTTGCAGGCTATTTTATATTTCCAAATAAAGATTACCTCATCTCCCGAGTCGGTTTGCGCTCTGATTACATTTGCATTATTACTAAATGAGATTAAGCCGTCAAATGAAAACTATCGTTGCTTGCGAGTCTCGTACATTATGGAAATCTAATATTATGTAGAATGCATACATCTCGGACTATGATTATTGTATTATATCATCAGGCCAACCCGCACTTGGCCAGCGTGGCAGACTATGGCCTTAACCCTCTCAATATGAGAGACGACCCATATTCCAACAGTGGAATGACAAATGGGTCGATTATTATTATTATTACATTATTATCATCACGCCAGGTCCCTTACGGGGTAGTCAGAGAGAGATCGGACCAAATAGCACGATAGGTCTGTAAGAAATCTATCCTTGCAGACCTGCCAGGCGTTTTCCACGTTCATCACTCTCTTCATATATGCACGCAGGTTTTGGAGACTTCTAACTGTCCCGTCAGTCAGAACTCGACCTACTTGGTCAAGATAGCTTCTTCTTCTCAGTAATAACTTCAACGTAATGAGCTTGAAGTATTAGTCTAACACTATGATATTGGCTTGGCATTGTCGAGCACTATGGTATGTATGTACGTGGGCCTTAAAAATGAGCTCGGAAACCAGGCAGCTAAAAATCCGCTACAAGTCTTATAAATGCGGATGAATCTTTCAGGGAGCGCTTCCTTGGAAGAAGATTAATGGAGATCGAATTTTTTAGGAGCAGTCACTGATAAAGGATGGGACTCAGAGTAAATCTATATCCCTTCTAAGTTTCAGATGTTTGAATCTGTG
Organism: Croniades pieria auraria; assembly: GCA_018248815.1. Lineage (NCBI taxonomy): Eukaryota > Metazoa > Arthropoda > Insecta > Lepidoptera > Hesperiidae > Croniades > Croniades pieria. Next base: position 5,061 of record DWJK01003578.1, read on the forward strand.
AATATATTTTTAATAAATAAACTTACAAACAGTATACGTAAATACTTTTATGTAAAATTATAAATTTATGTTCAAATCTTGTTAAAAACCACCCGCTTGCAATTAAATATATCTATATAAAATACGTAACGTCACGGCTGTAATTCCCGAAAAGATAGGCAGAGGAGTGAGTACAATCCCACGCTTCTCCAGTCACGTTTTAGTCCAACCATGGAATAGGTGATAAGCCTATTGTTAAAGTCAATAGTACCCAGCCTATGGATCGAACCCAGAACTTCTCTATAAGGAGTCGCTCTTGCAACCGTTAGACCGAAAATATTTTGTTTAATTGAATATATTATCTACTATCGCATGTTATAAAAGTGTTGATTACAAAAATAATATCTTATTAAATGTGAAATATAATTTTGCAACTACTCTCTCATACAAAGTATATTTTCTCAATTTCATATTATAAAAATCTCATAAGAGATACATATGTACATATATGTGTGCACGAAACACAATACATACATACCTATACATACATATATACATACATATATATACCTATATATACGCACTATTGCGGTACACACGTGACAGGTGAAATACTGCATAATGCAGTCTCATACATCACTTTGCCTGCTAACTCGGTCCAAATGAAACAATAGCCGTGCATTAGCGAATTGGAAAATTACCTGCCGGCCGGGCAACAGGCAGACGAACTGGTTTGGTGTGAATCAGTGTGATTCAACTTGTGGTTCCGAATTTATTATCATTATATTATTACGCTAGGTTGCTTAGCGAGGTAGGTTTTGCGGGGTAGGTAATCCCAAATATCTCTATATTTAGAGACTTGATGTGTTTATTCTAAATTCATTGCTCTCTTTATACATGCATGCCCGTTTTGGAGATTTCCGATTTCTTCATCAAACGATGTCCGACCGGTTTGATAAGTCTTGGTTACTGTCGGCACTTGCATCCAACAACAACGGAATTAATTCCTCGCTTATATTAAAATAAATATTTTAATTACCAACAATTAAAAGTAATTATGAAAAATAAAAGTAACTTTATTACCACACAGACTAAAATAAAAAGTAATAAAAAGTAAATTACTCATTAATAGCCACAGTAAACTTATTAGTATGTCACTGGACTGCCTCTTTAATCGAGTGGTTGCAAACGCTACTGCTGATCAAGAGGTTCTGGGTTCGAATTCTAGGTTAAATACTGATGGATTATTAAACTAGTGACAGTATAGCACTAGACACACCATCTATCCTATGGTGGGACGTAAACGCAGCTGATGAAATGTGGGAGTGTACACTCTTCGACTACCCCTTAGGGGATTATAGGCGTAATGCTTCGTTGTTACCAGACGTGTAGCTATACATATCCGATCAAAAGAAAAAATAAGGTTCCTCAAAAATTATACTTTGGACACCACTAGCCGGTACGATGAATCATATCGAAACGACTAACGGCCGACCCGCGTGTTCCCGGCCCACGCGCGCCGCGTGTCAGGTTACTGCGTCTGATTGGACATCACTTGATTTTGTTTTGTCCTTCCCGTTGTTCTAATTATGAACAGTGTTCCACGTTCCAGGACACTGGAGTCTAGTACCAACTAGTATATTATATCCCGCCGTATTCAGGATGTAGTTGTTATTGGTACTAACAGTGTGCTTAATCTGGGATGATATTGGTTTGACTATGGCCTTAACCCTCTCATTCTGGGTGACGCACGTTAGGGGAAGCCTATACCCGGGAGTGGACTAAAACAGATTTGATGACGATATTGAGTATCAAATACAAGTATATCTAACGAAAATATGTAATTAAACCCAAATAATTTAACATACCGCCTCGATAAATGCTGTTAAATATTTTTATCAATTTATCACACGTCTCAGTATTTCAGTTTAAAAATGTTATATCACATGTTACGTAGTAAATATAACTAGCAGCATGACATGATATCTAAATGACAGTGAATGAGAAAATCTACATTACTTTCAACATAAACAACGCGGAAAGTGGAAGATCTATAGAAGCTGCCTAACGAGCCGTCGCATCTCGTGTGAGTAAACGACAAGCGATTAATTATTTTCCCGCTCAATAAGCGGACGCTGTTTCCAGCGACGTGCGCTCGAAATAGCGATAAATATTGTTTTTAGAGCTAAGTTGTTAGCGCTGTGGTTTATAATAATAACAAAAATAATTTCTAACTATCTCCTTTCTATTATTTACATATTCTAATACTTTTGACAATAAAAATGTTGGGGAAAAAATTTACTGTCCCCAAAAACGTCACTTTGACAATGACATTCTGCGCTCACATTTTTAATTTCAAATTCCATTTCACAGCGTGTCATATTTTTTATTTGTGTTTCGGCTTTGATAGTTACTTGTTGCTAGACAGATGTTTAATGTTTACTCAAGCTGTTATAGAACCTAACATAACCCCTGTAAATTACTGAAGTGGTAAGTAGAGAAGTGTAGAACAGTCGCATGATTCACAATGTTATGTTACATGTCCCACCATAGTGTAGGGGGTAAAAAGCTGTTATTTTATTTGTTAAATTTACCGAGTCTTAACTGCAATATCCGACAATGTGCCTATTATATAATGTACGAACTTTCACCCTAATCTGTTGCAATATAACCTCCGTGGTGTGCCAGCAGGAGGAATTATAACGTAATACGCAGTCAACGTACGCGGAAGTTATTTCTTCAATGTACACGCTGTTTTAGATGACGTCACGCAGTTAGGAAGCTTCTAGAACAGCTGATCTTAAATACTGATGCTCTAGCGATGGTAATCTATATGGAGAACCTGAAGAGAGATCTTTGTTTTCCTTTTTAAATACTCGTATATCGCTTGTATTATGGAGTGAGAGAGCGACATCGTCAAAATTTATATAAAGAAAGAATGCTGGAAGGTGAAATATATATATTATGTATTAAATATATTATATATTAAACACATTAAATTAAATATAAATTATTCAACCTCATACAGTCAATGTGTGACACATTATTATTAGTTGGCCCCTGGTTAAACAGTAGTATAGAGTGGAGATTTGTAGAGTTATTCTCTTTGACATAAGAAACTACGGTTCAAATTAAAAAAAAAACGAAATACCGTCCAATTTCAACACTTGCTAGATCACTAGCAGTTTTAAACCTACATCAGGAGACACATTTGTCCTAAGCAACTTAAAAAAACTAAAAATATCATATTTCAAAACAAATTAATGTCGCTACTGCGTATGCAATCTGGTAAGATATAAATCTATGTTTCTCCCTCTCCCTCTTTTTAATGACTGATTGGTACTTTAAAAAATTGTGCAAGCATTTCCGACCTTCAGAGAGCAAGTTGCGCATTTGTTTCCGGTTGCCAAAGCAATATGGCGGATTGAAAATTTTTAAGTACTTTCAGTTTCGAAAATGGAAAGCCGTTTTATTAATTACCACATACTTGTAGATAACTACCAAGTTTCTTTAGATCAATATAGTGGAGCCCAAATCAAGCCAATTTGAACATAAAGCAGTCGTAAAAAAAAAAAAAAAAAAATTCTAAGGTGCGTGAAGTCCGCCAACCCGCACTTGGCCAGCGTGGCGGACTACGGCCTTAACCCTCTCATTATGAGAGAGAACCATATTCCAACAGTGGAATGTTAATGGGGCGATTATTATTATTAATTTTTCTTTACACGCAAATAAGTACTAAGTAAGTAGAATATTTTATGAACAGCAAATATTTACAAAACATTAATCATAATTATTTAAAATATCTGCCGATATGATAAACGGATTGAAGTGTTTATGACGTAATCTATTGGTACAGCAAAATGATTGCAGGGTCGAATTTCGTACTTCGTGAACAAAGCACCAGCGGCGTAACTTAGAGGCTCCAGGAGAGTCCCACCCCGGGTGGCACATTTTAGGGGACGGCAAAATTTCGCGGTTCTTGTTTTTTTTACCGTTTTGTTTATTCCCTACGACTAAGTTCCTTTAAGGAACGTGTGAACAATTAGATAAATTATTTTATTTAAAATCTAACTTGTATAATGCAAAATAATTAAGACTATTCTTAACGAGAATTTTTCTAGAATATATGTATGTAATGTGTGCTATACATTAAATTGAAATACCTGAATAAGAGGGCGGCAAAATTGTCTTCCGCCCCGGGCAGCCTACAGCCACCCACGTCACTGCAAAGCACAGCTACTTAAATACCCAGGAGTTCTTCGGTACAAAAGCCAATGTTAGGTAATGGGTTTCGTACTTTTCACTGTCCGCGTAAAGTAAACTCTACTTACTACGATGCTCTATGGAAAAAAAGAAAGTAAGTATTATTTTACTTGCAGAAAACTGAACATAGGTACCAAATGAACTCATTGACGTGTAGGAATATAGAAACTGATAGTTTCATCTTTATGAAACTAGCAAAATCAATTAAATAGGGTTTGATAACGGACCTGTTAGACCTTATCGACGCCTATTATGACTGCCGACTGCATCGTGGAGTACATTTCCGCTATTCCGAATAAGTGGTTACAGTGATTAAAACTTCTCGAGGTTTTATCTAGCTTTATCATAACAGTTGTTTAAACAGCAAACAGCAAAAAATAGAAGCCTAAAGTTTAAATCCTAATGTTTAAATTAGTTTTTACTTACCTTTAGGTTTAAATATTCTCGTGTGGAAAATGAAGACAAAGTAGTCCATAGCTTCAGTAATTCAAACAACAATTAAAACGTTCTATGAATGAAACGTCTCCAGAATTCACAGCCACGCAATGCGACTTTTCATTGAGAAAATAGTGTAGAAAATGAATCCGACAGAAGGCTGTATCGATTACTTTAGGACATGCGCAGTATATGTGAAACCTATAACCTTTCAATTACTATGTTACGAAAACGTAAACGTAACATCACGCCTGTTATCCCCGAAGAGGTAGGCAGAGGAGTATATAACACTCCCATGTTTCACCAGTTACGTTTACGTCCCACTATGGAATATGTGGTGAGCCTATTGCCATGCATACTATGTTGATTATTATATATAATGTATTGTTTAGCTAAAATGTTAGAAATAAATCAAATACAATTCAAGTTTATATGGACGTTACGAAAGCAGTTACCAAGTATCTGGTCTCGTGTTATTATTTTAACTTCCTTTAAAATATTTTAACAAAATATTGTTAAAACTTTACGTGACTAAAAGACCTTTTTGTAGATGGTTGTAGTGATTTTGAGGACTTGTAGTAGTAATAAAAGTCTTGTTTGAAGGTTGCCATTAGAATGAATTCATTGTATTTTTATTTTTCTAAGTGTTTCTAACTCGTTTGTCTTTCGCTCTTGGTGCATAGGTCACGATGTATAGCTATCTCGCTCTTTTCACTTTCACTCGCGGCTCGCGCTTGTCCTTGTGAACTAATTTCAATAGTCCTTGTCAGGACTGCTTTCTTCGTATTTCTAACGCAAAACGTCAAGGTCGCTACAACCTTAACATTATCTCATGATCATCGTCATCATCAACATCAGCCAATCTCTATCCGCTGCTGAACATTGGCCTCCCTCTCGCACTCCAAAACTCGCCTACTCCACCGGTTGTCAGTTCTTCGGCAAATATGCCCAGCCCATTACCACTTCAGCGAGCTAATCCTGTGAGCTATGTCGATAACTTTGGTTCTCTGTCGGATAGTATCAGACTAAGCGCTCCGTAGGTGTCCACGTTTCAGCTTCGTATGTCGTGACTGGTAGCACGCACTGTTTGAAAACTTTAGTTTTCAAACTCTGCGGTATAGATGTCGAGAAAACTCCACGTAGTTTAATCTTCTGAATACTCCTCTTGGCCTCCCTCCCAAAATTATTTTTACCTAACTGCAATGTCTGCCCGAGGTATGTGTAACCCGAAACAATTTCGAGAGGATGGCCATTTAGGACCATTACTATTATCTCATGCGATGCAGGAATTGTAAATGGTATTCCTTTTTATTGCAACTTGACTAACATTTTGATTTAATTTTTGGTATTATAATTAAATTTCTATTAAACTTTTGTACGTATTCGCATAACACCAACAAATTGTCTTGTATTTAGAGCACGTCAGATCTAATCAAATAATTATCCATACCCATTACCTATCTTCTTACAAGTGTAAGTATGTATATAATATTTACGTCAGATATATAAATATTGGAATATCCAATCACCATGAAAATTGGGACATGTGCTTTTTCTGAAATTTCTCCACTTTATTTTATTGTATCACTAGATGGCGCTACAACACTTAAACTTCTCTATCTTTTATACGATTGTCATGAAGATTCGTAGAATTGGGCTTCTTTTAGCCCATATAGCCGTGTGTGGAGATCCTCCAAGATATTTATTTATATTATAAGCATCTAAATACGAAGAGTATTTTTCGCAAAGTTCATTTTGCTGTAACTCATACTAGATTTTAGATACTTGGAGTCTAGAATTGTGCCCGGTGTAAGGCAATAGGCTCACCACCTATTCCATAATGGGATGTAAACGTAACTGGTGTAACATGAGTATGTTGCGTAACAGGCGAGATGTTATGTTTTTCACTACTATATGCCGCTGCAAGGCAATCAAGCTCTACACCAATCAACCAATTATCATTTGGGTCGCTTCAAATTTTGAAACCGACGCGCAAATGTGCGCGTTGGCGCGCGATAGCGCGTAATGATGAAATAAATTAGATAAAAATCAAAAAGTCACGTTCAGTTTGTCGCCGCAACTACGCTCGTTGCTTCGATTTCATTCGTCTCCAATGTAGGAAATCACACGAAATCGCTCATTTTCAAATTTGTAGGTTACTAATATATTGATAGAACTTAATGTACAATTCATGTGACGCAACGAGACGCAGTGGTGGCAGGGTTCTGGGTTCAAATCCGTGTCGCGCACCTTTTTACAAAGAACATGTGCGTTTTAAAATTGAATATTACTTCTTAACGATGAAGGAACACACCGTGAGGAAAACTGCACACCTTCGTTTACAAAAAAAAAGAAAATTTCTCTAAGTCGTGCTAAGTCTGCCAATCCGCACTTGGCCAGCGTGGCAGACAATGGCCTTGATCGATCATTATGAAAAGAAAGTCGAGTTCCAACAGTAGAATGTTAAAAAGTGTCGGAACGGATATGGCGCAACGCTTCGCTTTGACTCTCCTGTAATAGAAATGAAGCCCAAGTATTAATAAGGAATATATTATTATAATTAATAGTTTAAAAACGATAAGTAAATAATAATTCTACTAATTAAAGTAAAGATTAATCCAGAAACCGATTTTAAAATGAATTTTAATCAGTAAAGTTTGCAAATCAAGTTATGTTCAAAATTAACTTTTTACCTGATATGTAAGTTATTAAAAATTGTGTAAAATTATTAGAAACGACATAAAACACTAACTGTTTATACGTATAACGTTTCCTGTTGTTAACAAACTATCCGTTTTTGTATATTTGAAAACTATGTAGTAATTTATTGACAAACTGATAGGAACGTTTAATCTTTATTATCCAAATATATATCATTATCTATGATCGCCATCATCTTAAAAATATATTACATCTTTGGTTAAGATGTATTGTTTTATCTTTTCAATCTTGTTTACAAAATAATATTTAAACAAAAATATAAATATATTTTTGGTCTGTGATCTCTCGTTCATAATACTTATTAAAATATCATGTACTTCGCCCAAAGATAGCAAAGTAACACTTTTAAGCTTTGGGTATATTTTAATACTATGAACTGAAGTCTGTATTTTTGTTCAATGATACAGTTGAACCAAAATGATAAAATATATCGTGTGCGAATGTTTCTTGTCTTATCTTTAATTATAAATAATTTAGCCTAATGGTAACAC
>DWJK01003579.1:0-12948 GCA_018248815.1 Croniades pieria auraria
CATTGTCATGGGTGCGGTGCGGTACGTCCAGGCGTGGCGGTGGCGGTGCGGTGTCTGCACATTTCCAGAAGTATTAGAGCGGTGGCGCCGTGGAGACGGTGCGAAGCCTCGTGTGTTGGTATTGCGATGTTTACAGGAAACAATATGCTTATAAATTGCTTTGATTCAATTGCTTAGTTGAAATATCGCTCCATGTTTTTCAGCTTTAAAATATCATTGCTGTATATTGCAGCCAGTTTACAACCAATACTATCCGTTAAATGGTTTTCTAAAAAATGTTTCTTGAACATCCTTAATGCGCGCCTCAGTACCCCACCGCTCATGTACAAAGCAATATAAGGCCTGGACTCCACCAAAGCGGAGATGTGCAGAGAAATCCAAAGCGGAGATGAGAAGAGATGACATGACTCCACCTCAGATGTGCGGAGATGTGTACTGTCCGGAGATATGCGCTGGCCAGCGTTGCGAGTGTGCGAGGTGTTGAGTGCTCAGTCCGCTTTCTGACAGGAAGGATAGAAGTTATGTCGCTGTTGCAAAAAAAGTATCTTCTTTTACTTAAAGAAGAACAACTACAGATCTTCGCTCAAATCTCCGCTGCGCGTCGTCGAGGCACAGCTCACATCTCCGTTTCCATCGCGCCTACAAATATTACATCTCCGCTTAGCGATCTCCACTGGAGAGATGTGTGAATAACAAAATTCTATTGGTTGTTAAAAAAACATCTCTCCGCTCGTCTCGTCTCCGCATTGGTGGAGTCCGGGTCTGAAGCTTGTGCCCGCTGCAGGCTGCAGCCCCGCTGCGTCCGCACCGCCAGCGCCACTGCTCCCGCGGCTGATCATTCAAGCTACTACGAACAATACAAACAAAACCGCCACGCCCCTGCCTCCGCTGTCCGTGTGTGGAGAGTACAAGCTGGGTACTTTTAATTGTTGCATAAGTTTCAGACAATTTTTCAACAGATACTTGAGGGACGCATTGTACATACTAAATGAGTAATAAAGTCACTACGATTTCCAGGCGCTGTGTTCGCGCGACATCCCCGCCTGGGTCAACCGCCTGGCTTACGTCAGCTCCTGTGTACCCTTCCTGCAGCGCTGTTTGCCTAAGTACGTATTCACTTTGTTGTGAATCTCAAACAACCCCACGAATAATAATGATGTGGCTAAAATTGGTGCAATTCGTGAAAATGATACTACACTAACGCCACTAAGTGTTATGGCAATGTTTATATTGTATGAAATGCGTCTGTTTGCCAGGGAGTGGCTAACTCCTACTGCGTTGCAGCAGTCCCTGGCGGGCCACTCGCGCTCCGCGTCTCCTGCCTCGCCCGCCACGCCCACCTCGCCCGCGCTGCCGCAATAGCACAGTGAGTATGCATCTCACTCTTGCACACACTCGTACACGCACATGCTCACTCGTATGTACATACACGAACACGCACGCACACGAGCACTAACATACAAACCACACGCAAAATACTCGGTATGTTTCAAGATATGTCAAAGTCATGTAGGTATGTATGTGAATGAATAAAGCAGATCGAAAGACCTGTGTGCACACGCATAAATAGGACTTTCCAAACCAAACCCCTAGATAAAAGTGTTGAATTATTTTTTTTCCTTTTCTTAAACAGGGGCTGCTCTGCGCAAGCGCAGAAAAGAGCGAGTTGAACGTAATGTTAAATAGATTTAATGCTAGGTGACTCTGTTTGGCGCATTGTTGAAATTAGATTAAGAGTGTATTCGTTATCTGTGCCTCGACAGTAAAGAGGGTGAATGGCTTTTAGCATTTTTTTTCTTCGTAATTTTTTTCGTAACTATTTTACTGTGGTGTTATGTTTGTGTGGTCTCGAATTTTAAAAAGTATAACCATAGATTATTTGTTTGTTTTCTTTTATTGAAGCCACCTCCTTTTTACTGTCCGTTAGGTTTAAGCAGCCATTTTACTAATAAAATAAATTTTAATTAGGCCTACATACGATTAATTTAATGTAGTTTACACATATTTTATACTTTTAGATGTTGATTTCGTATTTTTCGTTACGAGAGTGAATTCTGATTTAAAGGATTTACTATTGCGTGTATTGTTCTAATAAGGCTTACAATAATGTTTTATTAGTGAAAGGGCCCAAAGTAAGTGTAATGAGGAAATCGACGCCGAGTAATGTCATTTTTAAAGACTTACATTTTTTTATTAATTGCCCCAAATGTTAGATTTAAGTCGACGTCCTACGATTATCTGAAATTGCAATTTTAATACCGTTTATAACGTGGTTCGAGTATGCTTGTGGCGCCATCTATTATATGAGATAAAATGTCGTCATTAACATTCCGTAGATTTAGAATTAAGGATTCCGAAAAATCCTAGGACAGCGTAATCATCCCATAGCTTATATAATTAAAATTATAAGGTGATTGCATTTAACAAAAACGCGGATTTTTTCCGATTTGAACTGATGGCCTTCAGCGTTAAAATATATTAAAACATGCAGCGTTTTTGTTAGATGTACCGTCTAGCGTTCGTTTAATAGAACAAAGTTTGCTGTATTTAAAATATATAGGTTTTAAAAACCTTCACCAGTGCCTTGGAGTGAAAGAGACGGGACTAAATAGATGTAATGCGCCCTCTCTTTCTCTCTGCATATATTGCTGCTACAGATTTTCGAGGAAAAAATTTTTACACGCTGCTTTTTTAAAAATAATTACGTAATATTAATAACATAACCTTTTTATAGAATTAATACATGTCATTGGTTTTAATACAATAATTATTATTTATTAACTGCAATTTTACTACTAACACTGAAAAGATATCTTTTCTTTTTTAATTTTTAACCATAAATTTTGAACACTAATATGTTATTGTTGTCGCTGTATTTAATAAAATGTGTAAATCTCTGTTAAAACCGAAAAGCGACAAAATTTTGCAACGAGTATTTGAAAATTGTATAAATAATGTTATAAGTAGATATTTTAGTCCCTGTTGAAAGTACTGTGTATGTATACGGTGATAATTAGTTAAAGAGGCACAATATTGTATGGAGAAAGTATGATTTCAATGTTATCAAAACACATCTAAAGATTTAATAGTAATAATAGTTAACCCATTTTGTCATATAACATTAATTATTTTTAATTTATGCCTCTTTAACATAAATATAGATAAACCAGTTTTTACACGAAATAATATTAATATACGTAGGCAAAGTGGTCCGTCCGTTACCATTTTCTTATGACTGGCATAGTTCGCGCCAAAATGAATGCGTATGTTATCTGCACTACATTGTTATGTTTTTATTATCTATTTCAAAGTGTTTTGTGGAAATTATCTCTAGCATATTTTTGTAACTTTTGTTCTCTATTTTTTTTACTGATGTTCTCGGAAGGAACATGTTCCATTTCTGGTAATTATATATTTTTTGTAAATTAAAAAACTTTTTTCACTACTAATTTTTTCCGTTTCCTAATTTAAAGCCTATCATTATGTCAGTTAGTTTGTCAAGAAAGTTTATCATAGGTTATACAAAAAAGCGCGAATTATGCCATTTTTAATGGACACAGATTCTTAGCGTTGTGCAACTATATTTAAATTGTATTATAATATTTGGAATATGAACTCGTTTCTAAGTGTATTTGTATAATGAAGTGCCATGAGAAATAGGCGTTTGATGTTGTTTGTAAGTTGTATACCGTAATTATAAAACAAACGAAAGTATATACTTACAATTAGGTGTAATGGAAGCAATAGTCCATGTTGATGAAAATTGAAGATAAATTATATTATTGATCCAGTGTTCACTCGCATAGCTTTGCACTATCTTCATTGTCATAATATATTTGCACTTATCTTTTACTTTCTATTTAGTGTTCGAAAAATATTAGCTTTGGTGCCCTAACAAGAATAAATTCTACTAACTGGCCAGTACCTAATACAAAATTCGATTCGAGTTATTGTATCGGATTTTTTGTATTTGTTTGGGGAAATATTATATAGTTTAGATAAATAAAAATTGGTTATTCATCTGGATTAAGTTCTACGGCAGAGTGAATGAAGCTCATAGGGTCGAAATAGTTTTAGGAGGAAAAAAAAATATCTCATTTATACCAAGTTTGTGTTTAGTTTGAACGTTTAAGATATTTTATTTCCATGCATTTGACATTAGCTTATGTCGCGAACATTTCTGTTAGGCTCTTGTTATAAGTTAAAATAATCGTTATTGGATATTTGAATGCGCCTTTTTTTAGGTGTTCGTCTCATTTAGTAATCAGAAATCACGCGAAGCTTTTTTTACTTTTAATCACTTAATGCATTTGCAACCTAAGTCTGCCTTAAAATAAACTGATAAGCTTATGATTAGCTATACTTACTTATTTATACATTTTAAATATATATACGAAAAGCTGATTGGTGATAATGTCTTGCGATAGCTCACATCCTTCCATTTCCTATATATGTATATACATCCTTAGTGCTATAGGAATATTTTAATAGCCCAATCACTTTGAATAATTGATATAGCGTGCCCCGTGTGGAAAACTGTGAATCAATTAGTTATTTAGAGTTATTTTTATTACTTTGATCTAATATGTGTCCCGAACTGTTTGTTATTCACTTGACAATGCGCCAACAGAAATAAAAAGTAATAATGACGTTCTTCAAACAGAGACATTTGAGATGAAATTTCTTCTTTTGATAGATTTCTCTTGTTGAATAACGTCCCAACTATCTAATAATCAAATATTGGACTGTTTATAAAAGTGAAAATGGCAAGCGGAAGAAATAATTATGTACCTACCTAATGCTGATCTGATTTTCCGATTTTATATTCTTGTTGGCATATGACAGATGTCAGGAGGAACAATGAAAAATTTCGAAAACGTGTGAAAAATAACCATAAATGTTTATGGTAATGTCGTTAAGTGAATGTGTTCTCGAAATGGATCATTGATAATAAATTAACACTGTGATCTGAATTATTTCTTCGAGCGCTGTCTTAATTTTCACGACATTATGTGCCACTATTCTTTTGTTACAATAGCGTTAAACTTTTATAGTTATTAACTGACTATTAATATTATATATAGATAGCGTGTATATATGTTCTTGTATGTTCCGTGTGGCACTGTACTGGCTTTTATGGGTTTGATGGAGTGTATTGAAGTTGAAAACAGTGCCACGCGAGGATATTTACGTTAGAAATAGGTTATTATGATGAATACGAACGTTATTATGGCAACACTGATTATAATCATACTTGTTAAAATATGTTGACCGATTTTTCAAGCTAGGGCCAGTTATGATTGTAAACCAAAGATAAAATCCTGCACTCTCGTATCTATTTTCTTATTAAATCGGTGTTCATATTGCAATTGTAAGCGTACTCAACTGTCATAGAACAACGACTACATTATTATTGCCTTGAGTAATTAATTTGTTCTAACGTGTAGTCTAACACTGGATATAAACTAAAATCAGTTATTGCTATGAACACCATATATACTTGATTTTACTATATTATCCTCTCTTCTAACATGACAAGAAGTAACATAACGAATGCTCGTTTCCCATATGCATTCCTTCCATTTGAAGTGTACGAGTGTAACTGTGTAACTACGACATACATACAACGGTGAACATAGTAACTGTTAAATATTCTGATATTTATCAATTTCAGCACTGTGTTAATTAGTATGTTTAATTTGCATTTATTTTCATTGTTTACATTAGTGTGTGTTACGTTACTTCTAAAATGTGTCCCAACGATCGTTTCAATAACTACATATTAACAAAAAAGCACTTTACAGGTTGAAGCGTTTGATGGTACTTAAAAGTACAGTCAGCATAATTTATCAGTTTCATGTTACGTTCGATTGATCGGTCGAGGTGTGTTGTTTTGTGCACGACTGTATCGAGCACATGTGATGCAATCTCTAACAATGAATTAGATTATACGTCGGTCAAATTTACATTAGTTTCTACTTTGGAGTTAATTATGGGGTAAAAATCTCTATTTTTATTAACGATGTATCCTTAATGAACTTATTTAGTGTAAAATTAACTAGGTACTAATGAACACTGTTACATATACTACTGAATTATGTATATTGTATTCGATGAGTTGAAATTAAACACTGCGGAATTTGTTATTGGCTCATTGAATATTTAGAGGTTTTTCACAATATTGTAAAGATAAAAAGAAGTATGTATCGGCAATAGACTTTTTGAACAAATAAACTGTCAAGTTTTCAATGCAATTTTTTATTCATACCTCACTATTTCTGAAAGATACGTATTACTGAATTATTTGTAGATAAATAATCCTTCCCAGTAGGTCATATTATTTTAATTGCCTTAATAATGTTTATTAATTTGCTCCTGTAAAAATCCCTATAAAAACTAATTATTGGACCCAAAAACACACAACGTAAGCTTAAAAACTTGCTCAATATAAGCTTATTTTTCATACGATAAGAATCTAGATTTAATTCCAATCAGAAAGGGTGTAGCCCTGTAACCATAACATAAAAACATTTTTCTCCGCTACTAGTTCATCTTGTACTAAACGAATGTTTTAACTAGTGTTGTATTCAAAAGGTTTTTCTATTTCCGAAGTATCAGCACATTTTTGTAGAACGACTAAATCAACAGATGATGAACACTGCATTATCATTGCAAGTATGAAACGAAGGTAAAGAAAATGAAACCTTAACAACCAATTCCAGATTATATTTTTGTATTATACAATTAGATATTTATTGCTGTGAAAATATTCTCTTAACTAAATATCCTAACACAACATTAAGACAAGTTTTAGGTTATCATTATACTAGGGTTGGATTCATCTTTTTGTAATTATCGTCCTATTGTTAAACAAGTCTTCTTCCAGTATGATGGGTTACAGTTATAAATTTGGTTTGGCTTTTAAAATACGCTCTTATTATTATTACATGACGCCCGTATTTAACCAAGATTGTAGGCAAAAAGTACACTCCTACAGCTCATCTGTTATTATCAGGGAATACAGGGCGAGACTACTGTTATACAATGAAGCACACTCCGTGCTACTAGGAATTTCGAATTAAAAAAGTGTGCTTAAAATGCCAATACATCTTAGCCTGGCTGGCTGGTTTAATAATTAAAAAATATCCGCCCAGTTACCACAAATAAAACACCACAATAAAACACGATACATTACTCAATTTATTGTAATTAGAATCAAATCATACACCGATCGGTTCCGACATACTGAAACTTAAAACGTGGCTTAACTAGTAACTTCTGTACATCACTAACATCACACTCACTCACTCAAGATTAGCGCTGTAACCTAGTCATAGAAACCTACTTAAATAACTACAAATGATATAGGGGCGACACACCGACACCCCGCCATCTCCTATTGAGCACGAAATGACATTCACAATGTCGTCTCGAGTGCAGGGGCCCATCCCTATTTTCCTACACTCTGTCTCAGGTTGAAAATTGGGTGGCATAAGACAAGACCTAGTATGAACAATAAAGTTCAACCTATGAACGGCTATTGAACGCGTAGAGTAAAAACTAAGTAAACGTAATAATAACTCTTGAAGACTTATGTGCTAAGTGCATGACTCGCCATACAGCATCTCTACTGTAAACGATTTATAACTGAAATTAAAAGTAAATCAAACCCTAGCCGTACACATCTAACTTACAACTTTAGTATACTAACTTTAGTATACAACGGTTCGTCAAGTACAGACTTTCAAAATGTGTTACAATCAGTTTACCCTTTTACTAATTAATCGTAATCACGCTTCAAATGCAGCGACGATAAACATACAGGATATTAAATTAAAATGTTAATACAAACTACACATATCACTTATATATTTATAATCATCAAACATTTGCTTCCGAATCACAACTAAAAACAATATTGCAAACCGTACTGTTCAAGTACGTACTTACATGTCTCACTTTAATATATCATCTAATATTTTTTATCATTCTGTTATCTGTTACAGCAATAATCATTGATGTATGGTAATGTATTATAACTATTTTAGTCGTCATTACATTTTAATACTATAGTTTTTATCTTCCAGAAATGGTTAGTCATACAAAACGGTTTAGTTACTATCAGTGTGCCCAGCACGGTGTAGGCAGGTACACTATATACTGTTTGGTGGTTGTTGGTTTGCTGGTCCTGTGTGTAGCCGCAAGTAGGTGTTGGGCTCACTTCTTCTCGCCGGTGTTGCCAGTGTTACCCGCATTCGCACCGCCGTAACTCTGGTAAAAAAAAAATTGTATTATTATAAAGCGCCGGTGCAATTAATTACGTTAGACAATGTCGATTTGACAATCAAACAAACGCAGGACAAGTACATAACTAAAGTTGTAATAAATGACAACAAAATATTTTGCGAGTAAAACAAAAAGAAAATGGCCACTAGAACGAAATATTTCAAGTGTCTATTATTATTATACAGTTGCTATTGAATTAATTTATTGCTTGTTTGTGGATGCTTGGCAGGAACAACTCATAGGATGTTTAAAAAAAAAAGAGAAAGCAAATAAGGCTACCTAACTCTGTCTCTTTCTACTCGCGCACGCACAAGTAGCACTAGTGTGAGTCATGCGTTAGTAGTAGTGAGATAGAGATAGGGTATTGCGAGCGTTTCTCTCTTTCTAACCGTCGAACGTTGCCGCTGACAGGCAGCCGTATGTCTTCCCTACTCTTTATATAATATCTCTATATATATTGATGTCAACCATAATACTTGAAGTAAACAAAAAACATAAATTAAACAAATTTGCGAACAGATTGAAATAAACCATATACATAGTTTTTATATACATAATTGCCTGTGCAAAGTTACGAAAGGAATGAGAAACGAGTTATTGGCTTATGACAAATATGAATGTAAAGTATGAATTCTATATGATTAAAATCACACCAAATTATACATAGAAGGGAATACTAGCAAATTAACTGTAAATGAAATACCTGGAAATATTGAGCCCACGCCTGTGCCTGTTCTGCTGTATTGGCCTGCTGGTTATTTCCTTGTGGCTGCTGGTACTGTGGACGTATAAAATTAATTCTTAGACACAGCATTGACAACCATAGTAAACACATTAAGGAAGATATAAAACTGTACTAGAATTAACTAGCCATTAATAATGAGTAATGTAATTTATTTTTACGAAAGAAGTTTAAAAGAGGGAATCGCCAAAACTTAGACCACTGAGGCTTTGATCATATTTGTTTCGAGTTGTATTGTCTTTTTAAAACATATACTGTGTTATAATGCATAAGTAAATGTAAGTAAATCTTATTTTTCATTTAATTTACTATATTAAAATGGTTCAGGTGGTGGGCTGGTTCTCGACATTATTTCAAAAAAAAAAATTATTTAATGTTTTCGTTTCACACACCCCCGCCCAGCCTTGCTGCTGTTGCTGCCATTGCTGCCACTGGTACCATTGCTGAGCGGTGTAATTAGCTTGCCACTGGCCCTGCTGCTGGGTGGCACTTGAAGTCCCAGCTTTGCCTTGCTGCTGCAGCTGTTGGTTCTGTTGAGGCTGTTGCTGGCCTGGCTGTTGGGCCATCTGGGAGTTGTTTCCCCCATTACCCGGATTCCAGCCCCAATTATTCCAATTGCCCCAACCTGGAAACAAATTGCAGTGAAAATCAGTTAACAAAAAGCACATAAACATGTGTACAATAATAATAGTTTCTATTGAAATGTATGATTGCCTCGTTGGTCGAGTGGTTGCATGCGCGACCGCCGATCTGGGGATCCTGGGTTCAAATTCCGGGTCGGGTACTATTGAATTTTTGTAATTTAGAATTTCTAGTAGTAACTCGGAGTCTGGCCTGTGCCCAGTGTATGACAATAGGCTCAATACCTATTGCATGGGACGGTAAACGTAACTGGCGAAACGTGGGAGTGTACTACGGTCCTCTGTCTACCCCTTCGGGGATTATAGGCGTGATGTTACATTTGAAATGTGTGAAATCCCGTAAAATGTTTAGAGTTCTTGTCCTTCCATATAAATTGCTATGCTTTCCTTCTGTCTCTGCTGTCCTTCCATATAAATTGCTTGCGATAGAATAGATATTTAAATGTGGTATATTAGAACTCTTAAACACCAGCTATAAAACAGGGAACCACCAGGTGAGTGTTGGTGTCTCTCGTCAGATTGCAGGAGCATTATTGTCTCTAGAACATGGCTTAACTACATTTTTCACAATGGAAAATTTCTTTAAATTGAGTGTTTTGCAAAATATTGTGTTAAACGTTATGGCTCCAAAACATATTGTCTATTCTCTTAAGATAACATTCATAGAGTTAATTATTCAGTTAATTCACCTCAAGATAAGATATAAAATGTCTCTAATTAATAGATTTATTTATAAAATAGTATACCTTAGATAAAGTGTAGTATAAGTTTCATAATACCTTGGTTTTGGTTGCCCCAATTGCCCCAGCCTCCCCAAGCTCCAGTCCATTGGTTCCAACCCTGATTTTGCCCTTGGTTCTGGCCTTGATGTTGATTCTGATTCTGGTTCTGGTTTTGATTGTCCTATTAAAGCAGTTACAAAATATGAAGGTAACGGTGATCAAAGAGATCACACGACATTATCGTATTGCGAGTCTAAAATGAATTAGAAATATTAGAATGGGGTGTTTACCGTGTTTATGTATTTGACAATGTTCTGACGATACTGAAATATTTATCTTCTCGTGTGGTCTATTTTAAGCCGACTACTCCACCACGGTTCACTAGAGAAATAGGTAGTCCGGTCGCAGTGTTTCTTTTCGATCAACAGATCGGCACGGATCTCCTCGGCGACCGTTACGCGTCAGAACATGTTCCACTACACTGCTCCACAGCTCCGTCGCGGATCGACCGGGACAAGGTTCGGTAGCTAACACGCGGGACGAATGTTTTTTTAAAACGGTCCTTCCATGAATAACCGAGTGCCTCATCCTCCAAAGAGGAGGAATCAGTAATAATCGATCGGTAGAACGCAATGAAGCACAAGTGCGCCGTGTGCGTGTGTGTGTGTGTGTGTGTGTGTGCGTGTGTGTGCGTACCTTGTGGTGCAGCGGCGGGCGCGGCGCGGCGCCGCGCTGCCACGAGCCCGCGCCGCCGGCGCCGCCTGCGACACCACGCACACCGAGCGGTCATTAGTTGCTAAGGCGAGCCTGGCTCTCATTCGTGGGACACGATATCGAGTAACGGTCGCGCACCCGGATCGTGCCGGGCGACCTGCTCACCGTGATGCGGCGGAGGCGGCGGACCCCCGGGCCTCTTGTCCTGCTGATGCGGCGGGCGCTGGCGGTCCCGTGAGAAGTTCCTGTCGTTTCGAGGGCCGTCGCGGCCCATGTCGCGCGGCCCGCGGCCGCCGCCGGGCCCTCCGGGGCCCCCTCTGCCGCCGCGGAAGCCGTCTCGATCTCGCCCGTAATCGCTGCGATTTTATTAAATAGTTACGATCTAGTATTTTCGTCGACAAATCGAAAGATAAAACATTGAAAATTATTTATTGAAAAATATAACTTCTAGTACACGTAACATGTGCTATTAAAACTTTTTAAACCTGTAACGAAGCAGCGAAGCTTTTATCGACATGGATATCTACAGATCCGTGAAACAAAAACCGAGCCCTTAATAAATTATAAGCCGACAACAAAACACGACATCAGGTCACATGTCATTCAGACAAAAGAAGAACTATTGTTATTCTTTTGTTTATTATTTATTAATAATCAATAAGAAATTCACAACATGCTTTCATGCAATATAAAACTTATCATTGCTCATCCTACTCACACAGACATAAATCAAGATAAAATGACAACATGGTAATTTCATGAGCCTTAAAATTACATCCGAACCACCTTATCATATTTTATAACGTAAAAGAGACAATTTTAAAGTAAATACCAATGCAAGAACATTCTTTGACTGCACTATCCTGTAAAATGGTATATATTAAAAATATTCACCGGTTAGGAGGCCCCGGAGGCCACCCTCTATCGAACCGACCGGGCGGGCCGCCCATGCCACCGCCGCGATCGCGATTGTTCGACCAGCGCCCGTTGCCACCGCCGCCGCGGTTGGCCGGGCCCCACCTGCTGCCACCGCCAACGCCGCCGCCCCACCTGTCCTCTGTGAGAAACGTTCACATCATATTATTAGAAAGGTATACACTTCCAAGCTGCTGTCTCCTGACAGTCAAAATGTCCCTGAAAATTCAGATCAGAATTCAGATCTTAGTAGACGGGGACTTCTCAAGAACGGAGCAATGTAGAATATGTGAGTAATAAATAATATCTCAATTCCATCTTTGAATTTCACAGAGACAACAACCTAGGAACAAAAAACCATGCACGGTACACCACATATATTCAACTTTTAGTTCATAAAAAGTTGATGAAAATGATAATTATCCTTAAACAGTTGCAGCGGCCCTTGTATGTTATAACCTAAGAGAATGAGAGTGAACGAAATGTCGTTTCGCTGAGGCGATGTAACGTCATAAAGGCAGGGAATATATGTAGAAACGACACTGATGTGTGTACCACAGGGTCCGACAACCATGTAAAGTCCTTGAGGGAGGAGTCCGATTCCCGTGTACTTCGTGACGGTATCCTTCGTCGCAGTATCCTAATCATTTCTCGATCAAGGCAGTTCAGTTTTGTTCAGCAACTTTAGCACGTATAATCTTCGCAGAGATCATCGAACGACCGTCGATTGGCTCTCTCATTGTTTTTACGATATAAAGGCTATATTTTAAATATAATTTATTTAAATAAAAACTATTATCACAACCTACCTATTCCATCCACTGCAATGGTGGTGGAAGCATACACCATTGACAAACCCTGCTCACCTCAGTATATCTGCCTCAGTATGTGAAACTGGGGAGAAAAATTAGCCCTATTATTTTTGAAA
>DWJK01003580.1:0-12948 GCA_018248815.1 Croniades pieria auraria
ATCCCGAAAAACGTACGTGAGTTAAGCCGGTACATATTAAATCATGTGTATAAATACTCGCGAAACATTTAATAGTAAAATCTAATGTTCTCTTGATACGAACACGGGTTTCGGAGAGTTCGAATTTCTCCATCAGCCAATATGTGACCTAGTCTGTCAAGATCCGTAGTCTTAGTCTCCCTCGGCATCTGCATCCATCAATATTCCTATTATTTCTTGGATTATCGAGAGTAATACTCTGTATTGATAACACACCTGTAACTTAATGAGACACATAACTTAGGTTTCCTAGTAGTGCATCGTAGTCTGGATCAGTGCCCGGCATATGATAATAGGCTCACCACCTATTTCATGGGACGTAAACGGAACGAGTTAAACGTGTCAGTGTACTACACTCCTATCTCTTTGGAGGTTACAGTCGTGATGTTACGATGTTGATATACCGTTACCACAACTGTCCAATCCTCTCCAGAGCCGGCCACCAACAAACCGCACCTGGGTACCAGAGACAGAATCACTGTTGATGTTCAGCGCGGAGGAGTTGTCCAGGGCGTCCTGTGAGAAGGTGACGCGGGAGAGTGAGCACGTGCGGCGTCTCTCGTCCCTGATCGTGTGGGTGATCAGAGAGCTGCAGGACATTGCCTACGCTAAGGATTATGATAAGGTGAGTTTAATAAACAATGGCAATAGACTCACCCCCTATTCCTTTGGACGTATCAAATAACTATCGAAATTTGTTAGTGTGCCACACCCCTCAGCTTAAAACTTCGAGCATACTATATAGGTGTGATATTACGATATTTATTTTTGTATTTTGAATAATCATTGTCGAGTTGTGAAATAGATCTCTGTTAGCTATTAGTGAAGAATAGACGTGTTTTGGAGTGGAGACCATGACTTTGCAAACGTAGCGCAGGACGCCGTTCAGCTGGTGAAACGAAGCGTTGAAAAGTGAACTGTGACATGCTACTAGAGGAGCTGATATGATATAGTCCGCAGTGGACGGAAATTTGCTCATGATGAGCTATTAGTCAGTGCGAAGTCTACACAAACAATCCTCGTTCCTGCATATTCACGTTTCCACAAGACACTGGCTCTCGCTGGACTAAGCAACATTTGATTGTATTTAATGTTATTAGAGTATCCACTTTCATTTCTAATTTCTCTTCTTATTAAATATATGATCTCTTCTTTGATTTATTAAAGCATAATCAGTTCAATTTAGTTTTGTTTTCTTCAGACCTCTAGAAAACATAGCGATTGGTCACCGACCAGGATGACTTCATGGCTTCTCTGGAATCAAATCTCTATCTAAAAAGTCATGAATGTTATGTAATTATGTCATGATTCTGCAATAGTTACATCTCGTACAAAGCGTCGACATGCTCTTTTCACGCTTTCGTATTGTACAGTTAGATTACTAATCTGTTTTCTCTTCTGCTCGTCATAATTTCTAAAGCTTCAGAGCTGGTCTAACATCACTCTTTTGTTTGTCCAGTTTTCTCCTATCATACTCAGCAAAAGTTTTGCGGTTGGTCGGTTTCTCCTACCATAGAGTAACCAAAAGTTTTGTTGTTGTAGGAGACGAAGGAATCCGAGGAAGATGTACTACTGCTGCAGTTGGCCTGGGCGTTGGACGAGCTGGCACGGGTCACAGGATACGACCCAGATCCTACTGAATTCGCCACCATCGCTACTCCAGGTATATTGAGGATTGACTAGATTCGGTCAAGTTTGATTGGGTAAAATTTATATATAACAAATGATGGTTAATGTTAAAAATGTGCATAACCATTTAAGTCCAAGATTGGGAATTGGGAGTGTGAGGCCGAAGCCTTGCACTCTGAAGATGTCGTGCTTAACTGCTCCTTAAGTAAATCAAATATTCAGACAAACCAGTATTGGGCTTGCGAAAAGAAGAAATGTTTTTATTTTGTGACCTCTATCTTTTTCATAGGATCAAAATAGGCTATTTTGACCAATAGGACAATTAGTGACTGAAGGAAGGGTGAGATAGGAGTCACCGAAACCGACATGTACGTATGAAGAAAGTCATGAATGTGGAAAAAGCATGGCAGCTCTGTAAAGATCTTTGGCACTCGGTACTCTTTGTCTATCGCGTAATGGACCTAGCGTTATGGTAAAACAATAATACCTTTAATCAACCATTTTATACATCAGGCATGTCTTTACCACAGCCCCTGCTCCATCGATCACACCGGCCACGTTCTTCAACCTACCGATTCCGAACGACGGCCCAGCGATGTCCGCCTGCCTCAAGGACAAGAACTCCGCGGTGCCCGCAGTCATCAGGTGTGCGATGCCCATACCGGACGTCGTCTTGCAGTTCCTCAATATGACCAGTAAGTTCTTGGAAATTGAAATTAATGTAACACCGCTGTAATTTCCGGAGGGGTGAGCAGAGGAGTGCAGCACATTCCCACGTTTCGCCAGTTACGTTTACGTTCCACGGAGTAGGCGGTGAGTCTATTGCCATACACCGGGCACCGATCCAGACTGAATGGATGGATGAATTTAGAAATCCGCTTCAGAAAAGTTAGAAAATCCAATCCAAAGAATCCAAGACCTCTCGATTAGCAATTGTGCTTGCAACCACTCGACCAAAGAGTTAGTCGAACCATTGATCAAATTTCTGGTCAAAAATGTTCATTGCAGGATGCCCTTATTCTCAGTCAGTATATCACACACTTCATTGTTTTTTTCTCTGTATTATTTTTATACCTAAGAGTTGTCCGCGCCCGCGCCCGCGCCCGTGCACGCACGCACGGACGCGCGCACGCACGCACGCACTCGCGCGCACACACACACACACATGTATATCCGTTGGAGTAGACGTGTTCTGGAGTGGAGACCGCATCTTGGCAAACGTGGCGTAGGACGCCCTCCAGCTAGATGGAGTGACGATCTGACGATCAAAGCATCTGGCAGTAGTTGGATGCGACGAGCTGAAGATCGAGCTCAGTGACGGGCTGTTGGAGAGGCCTATGTCCAGCAGTGGACGGAAATAGGCTGATAATGATGATGATGATGATGATACATCTGCAAGACTTTTTACGTCCTCTTGCTGGTTAAATGTGTTCTACCGCAACTGTAAGAGAAATGGAAAATAATCCTCTAGCCTGTTTCGATCTGATATTCCGGAGATTATTACATGAAATATTTAGAAGTGTCGACAGCATGCTTCCTGATTTCGCATCAAATACCAAATTAGCGACTTGCCAATTCATTACCACATTAAAGTCATAAATTTTAAGCATTTCTTAGAAATATGACCGGTAATAATTTCTGTTCCAAATTATGTATTTAGGGTCTTCTATTCGAGAAAATATAATATTAAATATTTCTCTTTAAGACACATCGCTTTCTGGATCGATCAGTCCTTCCCAGACCCAGGACGTAATGAACCTGCTCGCGATGTTTCAGAATTCTGGTAAGTTTCTCTTTTCTAGTTAACTAGGGGTCTGAGGATGGGTGAGAAAATGGATTGGAATGGATATGGATGTTGGATGGATGGAACGAAAAAGGAATAAATGAATGGATTAGAATTTCTGAACTGAGCGCCTCGTGATACTTGTCTCTGTTTCTTTATCTTTTTGATGTACAATACTGTCTGTGTACATTGGTCAAAATACTTTTCGTAACGTGGTGGAAACATTTAAGAGTCATCTAAACATGATTAATAATTTATTAACAATTAAAAGCAAATTGATGATAATTTCAAGTAATTAATAAATTGTTAAAGTAAAAAAATAAAGTAAGTAATAATAATTTAATGTGGTTTAATTATCCCTCCAACAAATTTACATTATTAAACAACTATTTTCATCGAAATTTATATCTGTCTCTTTCACTTCGCCTTCAAATTTCAATGACTCCATGTATCAGGTTCTGGTCAAGATCAGCAGCAATTCATGAATATGACCCGGGACGAGGTTCGCCAGCGAATGCTGGCCTGCCTGACTGGCTCGGAATCCGCTGACTGTCTCGGCTTTCAGGCTTTCATACTATTTTTAAACAATAACTGTGAGTATGGATTTATACACAAGTTGTACATTTCACACTATGTACCAAAAGTATATGGTGAATTCAAGAAGCCATGCTTTTTGATCTCTATATCACATACCCAGCGTGGTGATTTTTGGTAAAACTCCTCAGGGCAGGCCTATGTTCAACAGTGGGCTTAGACAGGTTAATGACGATGATCAACATTAAGATGACTAATTAGCCCACATATAGCTAATAGAAAAAAACTTTAATTAATATTTTGGCCTCTGTGTGCTATATTTCTGCTGTTTAATGCGTAAATCGACATTGTTAATGTATTTGTTATTTCAGCCCAACTACAACAAATTCCAAACTTCCAATTGCGAGCGAACCGCGAAACAGATGCATCTAAGCTGGAGATTTTAGAAGCGACAGAAAACCATTCTGTGGTATCACCGCGAAGGCAGAGAACAAAACGGTCACCCAACGACCCCTTGCAAGAATTCGCGCAATACTATATCAAATATAAAACTTGGAGCGGTACCAATCCTGTGAAAACAGATGACAGCGTGCCCAAATCTGACAGTTTTGACGTCAAAAATGATCTGACAGATGTCAAAAAAGTGTGCAAGCGTTCTGTCAATGTCAAAAACGGAATCACTATCAAAGTCCCCGAAGACCCGATGCAAGATTTGAGTTACTACGGAAAGCATAAGCATGGTGTCTATTATAATAAAGATACATCTCAAGCAGAAAAAATTCAAGCATACTTGGACAAGTTACACCACAGTAACAGTGTGACAGCCAAGGAACACGTTCGGAAACTGAATAAACTGATCAAATCCATTCATAAACGATCTGTGCATTATTCACGCCTCCACAGACCTCGTGTTCCAGAAGACCCAATGCAGGATCTGAGTTATTACGTTAAAAGTAAGCCCGGGACGAATATTAGACCAGATCTGGCGAACGCAGCCAGGGTGCGGCTTGGTCTGCAGGAGATTTTTGAAAGAGGCAACATTGAGATAATTAGGCGGTACGGATCGTTCTACATTCCTGGTGTCCAGCCTCTGCTTAAAGGTCAAATTGAGAGTTTTTCAGACGTTTAAGCCTGGACCTTCAATGTGTTAGCAGTCTCTCCACATCTTGGTAAAAACAAGAGAACATGATTATACGAGAACACGATACTTTAGGATTTAATTGATTTTAACAGTAATTTGATGATTGTGCACACAAGACCTGTAATTATTATTTAGACATCATCACGCTACTTCTTTGCCTGGGTAGGGAGAGTGCACAGTGCTAGATTTGTCTTTATAGATCTGGTATGCCTTCCTTCACATTCTTCCCTCTCTCTTTGTATGAGTATACAATGTACCTTTTCATTATATATTGAACTGCCTTTATTTATAAAGCGGTAATCAAGTGCCTACAGTTTACAATAAGATGATCTCTATACTTTTTTCACAAGTAATATTTAAAAATTTATACAAGAGTGTTTGAACATAAAACACATAAATATCATAAAGTGATGTTTTATTCAAAAAAAGAAAATGGCGACTAACAACTAGCAACATTATGCAAGACGTTAACACAATATTGAATAATCAAAAAGATTAAATACGAATATTCCTTACAACTAGACGATGTACATAAATATATTTTGTTATTGTCGTGGTTCATTATTGCTTCACAGTTTGGTCCCCGGAAATGATTTGTGACCTTTCAAAAAGGAATGTCTACAAATTTCCATATTTTGTTTGTTTGACATTTTTTTATGCGTATACAACAAATACTTATAAAAACGTGTAGCACATTTTTTTAAATATAGTTTTATGATAGTATATATACTCTTTATTTTTATAAATATTGAAGACCAGTTGTATAATTCAGTATATTGACGTTTTTAAGTAGCACAGATAATTTAGGTTAGTATATGTAATGACAAGATCTGTCTGTGTGTCTATAGCACCTTAAGCACAGATTTTTATCGTGCTATATTAATGAACATATAAAAAATCAAGTCTTTAAACAATGCAAAGTGTATATGATTTTATCTATCGAGTCTGGAGGCCAATATGCCGGAATCTAAAACTGATCGACGAGACAATATAATGAATGAAAAAACGTCAAAAGTATAAAACATCTTCATATTAAAGCAAATTTTAACATATAAAACGTAATAAGTCAGCTATATCTATAATACACAAAGACAAGTTATTCCACAAGTTAACTGGCAATTAATAATTATAATAATAGAAAAAATGGCAAAAGTTTCATAGAAAACACTAGCAATACACAGAAAAAATTATAAACGGAATGTTTTTAAATTAAGAACATAAAAATTCAGAGCGTTCTGTATTATTTCGTCGTCGAAAGCGTTTAAAACTTTCGGAATGTTTTTGAAACTTTTGGGTTACCATCCACAGAAAAGGCGAAATATAGAAAAATCACTGGTAACCGGGAATGTTTGTAAATGAAAAATTTATGAGAAGAAAAAAATAAACAAGAAAATACAATTTCTACACTTCCATAATCTCATATAAGGCACGATTATTTCATAATATATTTCTCTCGCAATAATAAAATGGATGATATTATTTAACAAGTTATATATGTAAGATATATGGACACCGCCATCCAAATATAAAGCACCTTGTACACAAACATGTCAGGTATAAATAGTTAATCATTTTCATGTGACTCGGGAAACTTTTCCCATTTAATTATAAACATTAAAAATAACGTTTACAATAGCTTTATGAGTTATATGTAACAATGAGTATTTATAAATAATTATATTTTCTAAATATACATTTCAATATATGAAAAATAACATTTTTTTTATATCTATCTACGGTGCTTTTTATTCGAACGGCAAAATGTCTAAGGGTACAGTCAGCATAAAAAGTACAACCTGTCAGTATTATTAATGATTTATATATGATTTACTTAAGGTAAAGTGAAACAATTCAAGCCCCACATTCATAATTGTATTTTATACATGATTTATTTCCATTAAAACACTTTTATACATCACTTTAAGATCATGAATTCACACATTTATATCTCTCATGCTGAATATACCCTTCTTTAACTTCCTCTTCACTCTACATATGACTCTGCGGTCTCTTCTTCCTGCTGAAGAGCCCGCCGAACACTCCCTTCTTGTCCTTCTTGTCTTTTGTTACGCCGCTCACTGACAGTTCCGACTCTCCTGAAGACCTGGCGGTGAAAAGAAAATCAGTCAATATTAATCGTAGGTGCAGTCAAGGCTGAAATAATAATCAAGGCTGCCAGACCATAACCAGCTGAAACTTGCACTATGATCATTTGACAATTGGTATATTTAAATGGGAATCCAGAATCTTGTGTTCAAAAGCGAGGCGCAGGCAGTCGGGGTACTTTAATTATATGACAATCTAACACGTCATAAATTTCAGTTTTAAAATTCGAATTATCGATTATATAATTACAATAGTGCATCTACTGAACGTACGACCATAGACGACAACTCACCTAGAGGCCGGTCTCTGGTCCAGGGCGGGCGAGCCCCCGCTGCCGGCGACGGAGGCCGGGCGAGTGCTGCCGCCGCTGTTGCCTCCATACGCTAGAAAACCAAAACATTATTATTAATACTGCCATTTATATAGCCTCAGGACCGGTCAGTCTTTTTCATGACATGACATGAAATCGATAAAACTTTAGGCATAATAGAACCCATAGATAATAGATAAACTTGTCTAGAATCCACAATACCCCTTAATCATATTCATAGGAGCATTGTTATTTAATATAACACTAAATTATACATTCAAAATTCATGCAGTTTGATACGCGGCCGAAATTCTGTTGTTTTTACTTTCATCACAGCCAAAAGAGTTTCAGCTCATTCTGTTCTCTTTATCTTCTTCTCCATATCTATTTCCTTTAGAGCCAGCGATTGCAGAGAAATTAGGTGCTCGAATTTTATGACACGTTAAAAACCAAGAAACGACAGTATTTCGTATTGGTACGTATATATAAAACAAAGCTCAGAGATCAGTTTGTCTACAGCAAGTTTCAGTCCACGCTATCAGCGAGTTATACTCTGTGCGAGTTATCTGTCATGTGTCATCCTGGCAACCGTCAGCTACGGCAATAAAAGCTGCATTAAGGCTAAGCGGCTAAGATTTACGAGGAAGTGGGATTTGAGTAACAGGGAGTGGGGCAGTGCGAAAAAGGATTAAATAATTTTGGCAGTGTAACCACAGCAATTGTAAATAAAAAAAAATCGTCTAAAATTGAGCCGACTAGACGATAGCGTGGATTGACCCTTAACAATACAAGTTCTATTTGCTACTACAATACAATACAGCACTACATATACAACAGAAGCACCACAATCCACCCACAAGATAACACCCAAAAGCTTTTCTACGACAGATTATAAATATACAAAACACTTTAAAATTATACCAACGGGACTTATTTTTTTAATGATAAAAAAATATAATTAAAATACTGATATCTCTACCAATATCTTATCACACAACCAATACCTTATAATAAGCTATTATTTAAAGAAAATTTTTGAACAATAATAATTATCTAAGACAACCATGCTAAAGCATAAATGCAACTGGCCATAAATATTTCTATTTCATAAGCACTCCTACATATACATATGTGAGCAGAAAAATAAACATATCTACAAGCATTTGTTAACATATAAATAAAATCAAAACTGAAACAACACCAAAATCGCAAAAAACATATAGACATGGCCAACCTTTACCCAACATAGCATACATATATTAAAAAGTGACAAAAACAGACAAAAAAACTACATATAAAGCAAAACACGCAAAGAAGAATACCGACAGCAGATACTGAATAGACTATTCCACTTTTCAATAATAGCCTTTAATTTCATTTTGATCCAATCATTCAAATCAAATATTTATTTAGCCTGCCTTCCAAAAAATCATAGATGCATTTGTTTCATTTAAAAATTTACTATATTCGTTATATCAACATGAACTAACAGACAAGACAGAAACAGTGCTGTTACTGTTATAATGAGCACCAATTCACATGAATTCACATGGGTTTTTATAGGCTGATTTAAAAAAAGTTTGAACTTATTGTGAAGTGCCCAATATGTATTTGTATAATATATGAATATTCACATCATTCGTTTATGAAGTAATTTTAGTTAATTGCTTTTATTGTTATATCATCACGCCAGGTCCTTTCAAGGTAGGCAGAGAGCACCAGGTGCCAAATATCTCTATCCTTTCGGACTTGACGTAGTTTTCCTACAAAATTTGATTTAAAAGACTGGGTTTATCAATAATAATAATTGAATAAAAAAACCAACATACATTTCACTCTGTGAAGTACATATAGGAGATGACTAGATCCTGGACGCATTAAAATAAGCAACACATAGGATTAGAACAGCATTTTGGAAAAAATCATAAACATTGATCCGATCTTAAATTGATCGGAGCCTGTGCTTTGGTAACCAGACAGTGGATAAACTACATACACATGTACATAAATGTCTTAATACATACTTATATAAATGATTTTACCCCCAGCCACTAATTACAATTGCGGTCATCACACAAATAATTGTTTTGGGTCGGAATCAAACCCACAGACCTGGGTTCAACAGTTAGGTTCTCTAACCACTGAACCAACAGGGTTAATCTGAAAATCTATCTTATAAATGAAATGCTAATGTTATGACCCAAATATTATACCTCATACCCCCTATATATGTTGAATTTCAATTTTAAAGCTATCCCCTAAGACTAAGGGACACATACATATAATTATAATACATAATATCATAATATATTATAATCTATCCATGTATAGGAAAGGCAGAAGATACATTTTATGAGAAACAAATGACAACCAATGTAACCGATGTATACCACATACATTTGAAAGAAAAAGAGTAGCAAGAAAAGCAATCATGTCCAAGCTTGTGGAAAACCTTCAACTGGATCAGTGATGGAGTCACACATGAAGTCCGGCGCTCTAGACTTACGAGAGGAGACCCACAGTAAGAGATAAAACATCGCCACCAGCACCACGCTTACATCGCCAGTATATTGCCTTTATATCGCTTTAAGATCGTCATTGTATCATCATATAGAAGTGTGGCTCACGACTGACTTGTATATACAAATATAATTACTCAAGTATATGGTTAGTAAACAGCACCTGGCACATTGGCATAGAACATGATAGAATTAAAACGCTATATGTTAGAACTATTCAAGGATACAAATAGTTTCTATACATTTCCACCAGATATCACTACAGCACTACCACCAAACTACTGAAAGCACGAAAAGTACTAGAATGCTCTTGAATGATTCTTACTGTTGGTAAACAAACAGAATATGTGTAAAACATATTTGGCATCAATTCTTCCAGGTTTTTTTGCTATTATTACCAATTCTGTTTCCAGAGAAACTTATCTTATGGTTTCATTGCTATACATACATACTCGTATATTTATCTAATGTCGAACAGACTGAAGTTGTCTGTATATGGATGGTCTAAAAGTTACTAAACTGTTAGAAAAGAATACTGACTCTTTTCTTCTCAGTTTATTTTTTATTCAAACTGTACTAAAAACCTGAAAGAATACAAATGCAAGGTGCCTGTAACATTCGAGCAACTTTGACAGGCCAACACCAACCAAGTTCGCTGGCAGAGTAGAAGTGGGACGTGGTCTCCACGCTCTGCCAGTTGTTGTTCTGCCGCTCGTACTGCCACGGCGCAGCCTGGCCCCGCGCGCCCGTCTCCGGGGCCTCCTGCCAGCTCTTGCTCATCCTCTGCTGGTAGCTGTTCACCAGCGCGGTCACCGACTGCTTCTCGCTGCCACCGGGTACGGCAGTACTTCTCTCGTATGAGTTTCTCTCGGTTATATTTGCGTTTTTCTCGGTCATATTAGCGTTTCTCTCAGCTAGCTGTCCCCGGTCTATGATGTTGGAGTTTCTGTCGGATCGTTCCGGTATGTTGGGTCCCCGTTCCGGTATGGCGGGCGCTCGATCCGGGATGGCGGGCGGCCGGTCCGGCGGGCCGGACAGCGGCAACGGCGGGGCGTTTCCGTCAGCTAATACAGTTCGGATGGATTGAATATAGCAACATGTTGTATTAAATTTAAATGTACTTTATATATTTCCCTTTAAATTTTTTTTTATGGTTTTCTTACAAACGTATGAATACATAAATATTTAATGTATTTATTCATACATGTACTTCAATACAATACAATATGAAGAGCAAAACAATTCTCAAGTAAATGTGTATTTAAACCAAAAATCAGATGATTTTGGACAACACATACATACATATAAGACGAGACCAAAAAGCTTTAACGTCACAAGACTTGACAAAAAGCGGACATCACTTTCAATATCCCACAACATATAACTACATATATAATTCCTGTCGTGTATACAATATGTATATGTACGTATGACGGCATGTGTGTGTATGTATCAGATGCGTGCGTGTGTGTGCGCTCACCTTCCCGCTGCGAACGAATGAACTCCGCGTTGATGTCGCGTCCGTTGGAGAAGCGGGAGCGGCCCCACGACCCGCTCGCCTGCTCTGAGTTTCTGGAGACATTTTATTATTATTATTATATTAACTACCCCAACTTTTCATCATCACCTGGGTTGAATGGTAGAAAATGTCAAAGGGCGTTAAGTCCGCCCTTTGTTACCAACAAGGAAAAATAAATATTAAACGCTGCATGTTGGCCACGATCCCGCCCGTTGCTGCACGCAGATGCGTTCTAAGATGGAGCACGAACGCCACGACAAAGTCTATCGATATACATCGCATCTCACATTGTGTGTTAGAAATGTACACGATTTCAAGTAGCGCCATGGGGTAAAGTAACGCTCGCCGAATCCATGAAATGGATTGAAAGAGACCATTACTTACAAAAAAAACTTATAAACCTTAGAATTTTGCGTTTTGGGCACATACTGCCTCCTATAGCATGACCAACTGCCTCCTCTAGCATGACCAAAAAAGCTCATGTGCTATTTCATATAGAATATAGAATTCGTATTTCGTTTTTTATGGTAATAATGTAACATCACTACTGTAATTCCCGAATGGGTAGTCAGAGTGTAATTCCCTCCCACCTTGCATCAGTTACGTTACGTCCCACCATAGAATAGGCGATGGGCCTATTGCCATACACCGGGAACAGACACAGACTCCGAGCCTCTACTAGAAACTTCAACCAGAAAATTTGTAATTGAGTTATAAAAATCTAATAATACTTTACCCGGGAATTGAAGCCAGGATCTTTCGATCAACAGTCGCGTTTGCAACCACCCGACTAACAAGGCAATCATAGTCATCAATTACCTCAGTATGACCTCGGTGTTGTCTTCCTGGCTGGGCGGTAGCTGGCGAGGCGGCAACGACGGTAGCACGGCTGACTCTGTCAACAGCAATTCATTCATTATGATAAAAGGTCGAGCTTAGGGGAGGGCTATTGGAGAGGTGTATTTCCAGCTGTGGACGAGAGTAATGAGGATGATGCTGCAAACTACATGTGGGCTGAAACGGTTTCAATCCAGCAGTGTTCCGCTGTCTTCCTCAGGTCGTAAGACCACCTCATTGGAGGATCGTATATGGTTATTTCGTTAAGTAGTACTAGTAGTCCTCTACTACTATGTCGGTTCTGTTTTATTGGCCTGTGGATATCAATGGGGGATCACGGTCATATTGAAAAGACGTCATATTTTACGGACTGAAAGAAAGAAAGAAAATATGTTTATTTTGCGTGATACGCAGTTACATACTGCATAAAAAGACATACAAAAAGAGATAGAAAAATAAAAAACAATGCAAAATAAAAAGTACAATAAAATAACAAGAAATTAAGATTATTATAAAAACTTTGGTCTGTGC
>DWJK01003581.1:0-12948 GCA_018248815.1 Croniades pieria auraria
ACATAGGAGGGTACTACACTCATCTGCCTACCCCTTCGGGGATTACAGGCGTGATGTTACGTTTTTTTTATTTATTCTGAACTGGTTGGCTGATTGTTTCTATACATAATAGAGGTCACTGATTTAGATTCCAGGTGCAGCACGCCGTCTCTTTGTTTCTGAAATCTGAAAGAATTAGATTTGTTTCTACAAACTTCAGTGGATTTCCACTGCAAGGTTAGTTTCTATTAGGCTTGAACTGTCGCAGTCTGTCATTTTCAACGCCATAGACAAACGTAATAGGACGTGCGAATCATTTTAGATTTTGGGGATTGCTATACTTTTAATTTGTAAATTATATCTTGGTAACCTGGTTCAAATAAAAAAAAAAAAAACTATTTATATTATAAATTAGTTTTATTTCACAACTTACAATAGTAGTGATAAAGTTATGACTATTGACCGAACTTTTAGCTGGCTTTAGTTTATTTGGATTATATTGTAATTCACTATCACAAATACATTATACGTGTAACAAATTAGTAATGGCTATTATATACAAACGTAAATTTTCGCCTAACGCTCAATTGTTTTGCCAAAAACATGCTGAATAACACAATAAAATAATATTTACAACAGTAGGGTTTTGCACATACATTATTGCTCGATAACAGCTTCAATTTCATAAAATTTAATTTGTTTTATTTTTGGTTTCAAATCGATAAACGTTTTAATAGTTAAGTACTGCTTTGGGGAATATAAAAAAAAATTGTACGCCTTATTAAATCTACTTGGCAATTGAAAAGTTGATTTGTCAAACAAAAAATTCGATAATTGGATTAGTTCTAACATAATTGTGTCGTATCTGATTTAATGAAATAATTTAAAACTAAAACAAAATGGCGGATACATTTCGCGACCACATAAAAGCAATTACATTGGTTACTGAATAATTACTACTTCCGGTTTTTTTTTTCGAACTGATTCATAAGTTTGTTTCCATACAATGTCAGTATTTGATAATGCTTTTAAAAAATTACATGTAACTGTGAGTGAGATTTTTATACATTTCTTATCAAGGCGAGAAATATTAGTATTTCTTTGAAGAAAATTTTTTTTTTTTGTGTATATAATTAGGAAGATGGTAGGTATTCCCTAACATATGAACGGCGGTAGCCAAATAACATTAAACTAGCAAGTCTGGCATGCACTACATCAAGTCAACATATTATAATAGGGCAAATAAAGAAATACATTTCAATTAAAAATATAAAATAATTTTCCTATCGACTTATTAGGAAGATAATAAACAATGAATTCCTTTTCTAATTGAATAATAGAACATTATTTTGTTATGGCCTTTGAGAGTGTGACTTGAGTGTGCTAAAGTAGCGGATCTCACATTATATTCAACGCGTTCCTGTTTTACTTACAGAATGTATGAATTACAAAAATATAAATTCGAAATATTGCTTTATAATATAAATCGCGAGCTTATCGGTTTTCGCACGCAACACATTTTAACACTAAATACCTTAATTTAATCGATTATTATAAATTGGGAGATACTTACAACACTTATACCAGGGATTACAAGACAAGAGGGATGAAATAATGAGATAGATGTATTAAAAATTACATACACGAATGTTAATGTAAACAAAATAAATGTTAATAAGAGAAAAAAAAAACTTCACATAACATAGACAATAATGGATAACATATACGACCACAAACAATAGAGTTACCATCTAGGGACGGATTGAAATCAACGTGAACTGAATACGATCAGTTTCGAACAGTGATTTCATATTTACAATCCATTAATTACAAATATGACGCTTGTTAATGAAAAAAAAAAAAAAAATAAATGCAAAATTAAAGTGTACATATGGTCACTTCACAAAACAACCATCGTTTAAGAATATACTCATGCAACATCATTTACTTGTTTTTCCTTCCATCTAAATGTAAACAATATGTCTGAAAATAGCCAAGTTTATAAATATATTAGGTTTAGAATTTAGACAATATACAAGTACGTCATCAAAAAATGTTTCAGAAAAATTATTTTTTTAATCTAATATAAAGTATTGGACAATGACTTAATTACTGTCGTTGGCGACGCGATGTCGTGAATGTTTAATTACGATAATTGGGGGGAACATTTGATCACTGTGATCAATATCGCTACACAATTGGATGTCGTTTTAATGCTACTGCTCCATCGAGGTTCTACAACCCGTATCCATAATTGTGTGATGCTTTAATACAAGGTACCCAATCAGTTAAATATTTCTGTGGCTTTTAGGGTCCAATAAACTAGAACAATTATTTATTATGGTTAGTAGTACCTTGTCACCAAATTAATTTTCTCATTTTCCAAAATGTAAAATATAATGGTGCATTTAAGCACCACATACAGTATTTTTAGTGAAATATATTAAAATTTGGCAGCAAGAAATTTTAATTCCCCAAGAAGCTTGATGATATACTATTACAGTAGAGTGCTAAAAATCCGAGTTTAGTCAGTAAAACAAAGGATATTTCATTAAGATCCAAAAAAAATATTATATTTGGATGGAAAAGCTCAAGCGGATTGCTAAAGTTATTTCTCTAATTTGCACCTTTAGTTATTTTGCCAAAAAGTTAATCACAAACTATTTTTAAAACGCGTATGGAGCAGAGGCATTAGTGAAAATATTGAGATGTATTAGACACAAAAACGCGTATATCAGGCGCATGCAATAAAAAAGTTTTTTTTATTCGTCCTAGATAAAGTCACTTCACAGATAATACTAAAAAAAAATATATTGCTCGTCTCTTCTGTGCACGATACTCATAATTCAACAAGTTTAACTATTCCTTCATTTCATAAAAATTGTAATTTTAAACCCAAAATTTGTTCGACAATCGTCAAAACCATGTTCTTATTAGAATCGCTAATGCGTATGAAAGATTACGAACACGTATCGTAGATATGTTTACAAAACTATTTGAACCTTGTAAATCGTTTTCCGACGTTTGGACAGTATTTACGAATAATTCCACTATCAAATCTCTAGTATATAATCACATCTATACATCCGACTGGCATGCCCCTATGACGAGATGCAAAAAGATTTAAACTGTCTATGGAACAAATAAATCCCGTTGCATCTTGAGCAAGGAACAATTTAATCCGGTTTCATTTCAGCGTACAGTTTTATAGATATCACTAGTCATATAACATTACGTCTAATAGTTAATAATGATTTTTATACGATAAAATGGACTAAAAGAGTGGCTATTTGCCTTGCTACAAAATATTCACATATTGTTATAATTAAATAACACTTAATATTCACATAACACATTTTTTTTGTTAAGTAACAATACCTTACACTATGCGATAAATCACAAATCCGTTGTCACTTACAGCCTGCTTATTATGTTAGGATTTTATCGTTCTGAATTTAAACTTCGATTCCGTGGCTCATAATGGCAGTCAGTTTACGCGGCAAAAAATTACATCAGTATTCATAAATATTAACTAGCAGTGTTTCGGTTACGTAATGTTTTGTCCCTTTCTGCCAAATTTTGAACGTACAATGTGTAACCGAGACAAAACATACGATCGCTTAACCGCGGCTGCCATGTAGCGATTATGAATAAACCGAGACATCTTTTTGTCGAAAAGTTAGTTGTTACATTATTTTTGAGTCTTCCTTCTATTTAAATATGTTCTTGCAATATTTTTTTTTTTTTTTGATATTGTGTAATCTTCCAATATTTTTATTTATTTCGTATAATCCTCAGAAACGTTTATTTATAATGCGTAACAGTAAGAAATGCTTCTGGAGGCTGTGTCATACGTTTATATAGATGATGCTAAGGTGATATACCAAGTGCAGGAAGATGAGGACCAGTTACCATTTGCTTTACGTTATAATTAGTCGTAATAAATTTCATGTAGCTACTAGCAGTTTGGAACCTCAATATGCATCAATTGGCTTAGCATAGCCCTCATATGACCAAATATTAACTTGGCATTAAATGCGCATTCGCGTCACAATAGGAGAGTCCGTCCGTTTACGAACACACAGTAGAAGGAAAACCCACGTCAACAGAGCCATTGCATTAATCAATATTAAAAGAGAAAACGTAGGGTCGGTAAATGTTTAGGAGAGGGTTGTTGTTGTTGTCGTTGAGGCTATGAGAGTGTGTGTATGTTCAGGCGATGGTGCAGGAGTTGCGGCCGGTGCAGTTGAGGCGCGCGTGCGGCGCGTGCTTGGCGGCGCGCGCGCGCGGTCTGGCCGGCGCCGCGGAGATCGCGTACGACTTAAGGTGCGACTTGAGCGCCGTGGGCAGCGGCAGCCGCTCCAGGCCGTACACCGACGTGCGCGCCACTATCGCCCGGCAGCACAGCTCCTGCAGGCTCAGCACTGCCCATCCACATTGCAGTACTATATTAAGCTTGCCACGTATCGTTTAAAAGATTATCGTACATAATTTGATACTGTATGGATTGAAATGTAGCAAAAGTTAATTATGAAATAAAAACTATATGCAATTATTTGTCTGTGTTTATTGAGTTATTTAGACGAGAATTTTATGACGTTAATTGAATTTTTATGACGTTTAAAGTACTTAATTAATAAAGTCTAAAGTCTAAAAATCTATTAAATCTCATAAAGATGACAATAAATATATATACATACCTTTGTTGCTCCTCCACAGTCTCTCCATGCCATTCCTGTGTAGAGCCATCCTGGACAATTCGCAGAAGCTCTCCCTAATGTTAAAGTCACACAGCGGGCTGACTTCGAAGAATGCCATATGATTCTTAGCAGCATACGACTCGGCATCCCGCTCTTGCACTTGACGTTTGAATGCAAGGTGTAAACGGTTTCCTACTAAAACCTTTGGCACACCAGGCGCGTGCTGAAACAACATCATTGTTAAATTTAAACATCTCATTATTTTTCACTTATTAACTTTGAAACTTTGCTCACTCTACTACTGGTATTTTTTTAAATTAAGCAAGCGGCATACAAGCTCTTTGGAATGATCACTACCACTGATAGATATCAGCAATCTTGTTTAATGAGATTCCTAAAAGTAACATGGCCATGTGATTATATTTTCATATTGTGTCATAATGTATCCTCATAAATTATTGCATTTTCATAGTTATCAGAACGTAAAATAAGATTTTGTTCTATACTATAGTTTCATAATTTATACTGTTTTATAATGCAGTTGTGGCAAATGTTTTAGTTGAGTTACTATAATGTGATGTAATTTTTCATTTTGCAGTCAGAAACAAATCAGAAGAAAGAAAAAACAGGATGATTGAAAAATATATTTGAAAGGCATTTATGTTACCCCATTTTTAGACCACTGCATAAAATATTTTAAACTTTAACATTAATTAAAACTGGTCATAAACAATCTGTCACTTTACCTTTTCAACTTCCTCCAACCATCTGTCAATGCTGTCAAATGACCACTTGTTTGTTATGTCATAGACAAGTAGTATCCCTTGCGCTCCTCTGGAATAAGACCTTATGATAGTACAGAACCTTCCTTGACCCGATGTATCCCATAGTTGCAGCTTTACGCGCTTGCCATCTAATAGAATTGTTGTAGTCTTGTATGCTAGAATGGTAAGATAACAATTGTACTAATTTAGTACCTTGGTTATTTTTGAGAGGAAGTTTTTTAAATAATTCCTGTATTAACAAGATGGAAGAAATCTGAGAACATTGTAAATAAACAAACCCTGTATATTTCAATTATGAAATTAAATGTCATTAAAATAGCTACAAATATAGAGATGAAAAAAATAAGCAATATCAGTAAAAATATCAAATTCAAGACTTAATTATTTGCACTTTGATAATATATGAAAATAGAGCAAGTGGACAATAATAGTGAATACATCCACAAACATGTACACAAGTCAAAACTTACCACTTCCACTGCAAAAAGGAGAATCAGCTGAACCATCTTCTAAGTCCTGTAAGATCTCTTGCTTGCCCACATCAGAGTCACCAACCAATAACACTTTTAACAGGTAATCATAGGACTTAGGTGCCGCTGGAGGTCGGCCTAAAAGAAAATAGCAAATATTTAATTGCATCATGATTATAGCCAAATATGATGGACCCATTACAAGTGTAAAACCTTTGTACACCCACCCATATACATTTCTGTTACAGTAAAATGTTTGTATTTAAAGTAATTAATTTTGATGAAATATGGACATACTTTACTTATCTGTCTACTCTCTTAGGGAAATACAAGTGTGATATTATTTATTGATATTTCCTACATAATAAAACTCAAATCATATTCCTGTGACTTTGCACACATTGTACACTATGGTGTAGGAAATTTAATCATGAAAGTCAACACTAAATAATTATTAAAACATTGCAAAATATACGTGTCAGACAAGCAGTGAGGAATACTGCAGTACAATTGTTAGTAGTTGTTAGTTTATATGTCATATCATTTCATGCACACACACATCATCAGCCTATCTCAGTCTATTGTTAGACATAGGCCTCCTCTGTTTAGCACAATTTCACCCTGTCCTAGGCTTGTCACATTCAACTCATTCCTCAGTACTACTTATCTATATGTAAATTATCTATATGTATGACTGCCTCATTGGTCAAGTGGATGCAAGTGTGACTGACAATTGGGAGGTCCTGGGTTGAAATCCTGGGTAGGGTACTGTTGGATTTTTCTAATTTAGAATTTGTAATAGTGACTTGAAGTCTGGAATTGTGCCCGGTGTATGGCAATGGGTGTACCACCTATTCCATGGGACTTACAATGTAACTGGTGAAATGTGGGAGTATACTACACTCCTCTGCCTACCCCTATGGGGATTACAGGTGTGATGTTAAGTTCTATATGAAAATTAAATTGACTTTTGTTAAAAGGATTTGTGGGGGTTTCAGCAATCTAATATATATCTGAGTTTTCCATTATATAGATGATAAGTTAAGTGGAACACATTTATGTAGCTTTGGGGTTCATATCACACCAACCATTTACTAATATCAAAAAATTCGTTTAATTATGTGTTATTGTTAGCAACCTACCTAAAGATATCCCATACATTGATGTGCACTAGAAATGCACTAGAATTGTTTTTATTCTAGTCATATCAACTTAGATATTAACTTTCTATAATGTTTAGTTATGTTACTGATATTTAAAAAACAAATTGTGAAATGTTGTGTTAAGAATTTTAATCAATTTGTAATATAGTTATAAAATGAATCACTTCCATCATATGACAATGTGACATAGTGAGAGTCATATAATATTTTGTCTGTGTTTATGAATTGTGTAGTCTCTGTGACTCCACAGGTTTTTTGATAGATTTAAATTGAACTGAAAATATTTTCCTGATAGTAAACAAGTGTTTATAAAGGATAGACATAGGATTTTAAATTCAGCTGTTTGAGAATGTTACCAATTCAGTGACACATACTTACAGTACTCTGTGTGACTATGCAGACATTTTGAAGCAGTGTCATTAGACTGCTTCAAAATGTTTGTTAAAATAAACTATTTAGTAGTAATGAACTGGCTTTTAGTGTCAAAATCTGAATATTAATTTAGGATATAAGTGAAAGCTACAATATATGTAGTGTCCCTTTATCTACAATACTCGTAAATGATAACAAAGGCTTTCATTCCGTATCGGGTGATATTACGACTACGAGTCTGTAAATAGTTGTAACTCACAATATTTACATGACACACAACTGTCAGAATTAAAATATAAGCAATGTTATATATTTAGATGTTCTTACCCGTTCTTTGGTGGTGGGATCGGGGCAATGTGGTGCTACCACTCTGCGCGACCTGCCCCGTCGCCTGTTGCGGTGCCGCTACCATTCCAGTAGTAAACATACTTTCGAAATAACTCGCCTGATGTCCAGGTGGTCTCCGCCACACGCAATTGTATACATAATACCGTTCAAACTTATTGTTTTGTTGTACCCATGTAACGGATTCCGTATTCAAGTCAGACTATTTGCCAATTTTATAATGAGTAAGTCTTTACTTTCGAGAATAGCGAAATTCAAGTGTCCTAACAAAAATACACATACGACTACAGTGTACACAAGGTCGTCACATAGTAATTTCTCAATATCTGCCGCTTATTCACTTCGTACGTCTTTTTTTAATCGTGTAAATTTATCAGGATATACTTGACTAATACACAAAACCTTTTGCAATAAAACTGTATTGATCAAGAATATAAATTGTAAAATAAATGATCAGATTAACTATTGAGTTGAGCACAGATCACAAAAACATTGAGCAATTCGCAACTGTCAAATTACATGAGATCTATTTTTTTTAATCCTAAGCAAAGGCATTATTAGCATTCTGCAAATCACTTAATTAATAATTCTATGTATTTTGAAATTACGCTATCAATCACGAAGAGTTACGTAAATGTTAAACTAGAAAAGTAATTCTTTCAATTCAATAAACAGGTTTTAATTTACACTGTTTTCTATCAATAAATTATTGCAGGTTTCGGTCCGCTTCAATTATTTTTGATTTATCGCATGATTTCGATCGGTAATATTTGTAATATTATTATAGTAATAAGTGGAAATTCGCCTAATCCAAATACTCATTTTTAAGCTTAATAGTATATGACATTGTTACACAAAATCACGCGTGTAATCCCCAAAAAGTTAAGCAGACAAGTGTAGTACCCTCCCACGTTTCAGGAGCTATGTTTATATCCTACTGAGGAATAGATAGTCAGTGTATTGCCATGCATCGAATACCAATTTAGACTCCCAAGCCGCTATTAGAAATTTCAAGACTCAAAAATCCATTAGAATAATATCTTCCTCTTGTTAATGTTTTTTACTTAAATTATCAAAAACCTTCATTTGCAATTTCATACATGTAGACTTAGCAACTGTTTGTATCCAGGTCAAATTCGAAAAAAGTTAAACCAACTATTAATATATAAATCTAAATCCGTAAGGATTTGATGAAATAAATGAAATAAGGTTCAGTAATTAAAACTTCAAAGTGGACTGAAATAGGCCCATGATGATGATGAAATAAAACTTCACAGTGTAATTGTGTTTACATATGAGTATATAGTTTGTTAATATAATCATTTCGGTAGGCATTACAATATTATGGTTCAATGTCAATGTTAGATTACTATATTTCAGTACATAATTATTAATGAAACAATTATAACCATTATTGTATAAAATTTATTATTCTTAACACACTAACAAGATTCTGTTTCCGTCGTATAAGGCACTTATAATAATCTTAGCAAACTATAACCTAATATAGTGCATGATGATTTTGTTTTGTTTAAATTAACTTAAGTAGTTAAAAAAATAACAATGTATAGGAACTTGATGTGACATTAATGCTATATTACATTTTATAGCCTGGAAGAGGGAATGTTTGACTGAAGTTCTCAATTTCTTCTCTCAGCTTGTTAACTTTTGCTTTAATATCAGAGTTCTCCTCGATGACTTTGTTGAAGTCAACCAACTTGGGCCCAGAGAGATTAGTTATTTCTCGACCAAGTTTTAATGCCTCATCAATATAGTCAACTACTCGATCCATGTCCTTCTCCTTTAATCCTCGCGTCGTTAATGCAGGAGTACCTGAAAAACCCATACAATGTAATTTTTTTATTTTTTTGGTGCTGTCAGTTAAATCTTATGAATTGAAGCATGTTGAATCTATCGGTCGCTTTACAGAACGGCCAACATGAACATACCAATTTAGAGGTCAGGTAATAAGATAATATATACATATATTGTTGGCTACTAATGTGAAAAACACAATTCTGTTATACTAATAGTTTTTCGTCTTTTAGCGCTACGTACGTACCTAGACGTATGCCGCTAGGGTTCAAGGCGCTCTTGTCCCCGGGCACGGTGTTCTTGTTGCAGGCGATGCTGCACAGCTCCAGCACGCGCTCGGCGCGCGCGCCGCTCAGCCCCGCGCCGCGCACGTCCACCAGCGCCAGGTGCACGTCCGTGCCGCCCGTGGCGATGTCGTACCCGCGCGCCGTTAGCCCTTCGCACAGCCGCTGAGCGTTCTTTATTATCTGCGGGCACGACCAATAATAAT
Source organism: Croniades pieria auraria (assembly GCA_018248815.1). Lineage (NCBI taxonomy): Eukaryota > Metazoa > Arthropoda > Insecta > Lepidoptera > Hesperiidae > Croniades > Croniades pieria. The sequence continues at coordinate 10,120 of DWJK01003581.1, forward strand.
GATACATATGTGCCGGCTTCGCTTTCATACGTTTTTCGGTAGGGCCCGCCTAGTTCCGGACCTGTACGAGGTCTTTCATCGTGAGCTCCCGCCGATTGCAGCGAGGTACCGGCGGAGACCGACCGACCGATAATAGTAGTTATTTCTATTTTAGTCGCATTTTTCGATCAACTCGACTACATTTGATTAAAGAAAATTTTAAATAGGTAAATGGGATAGTTAACACTGACTTGAGTTTGATATTCCACAAATTCCGGCGAGGTGGCTTGTTTCATAGTGGTCGCGATCGCAGCTATCGCGTGGTTGTGGGGCCCGCCTTGCAGCCCCGGGAATACAGCCTGGTTGATCTTGGCCTCCAGATCGTACATGACTTTATCGCCCTTAGCGTTGACCGAGCGTACTCCTTTTCGATAGAAGATGACACCAGCTCGCGGCCCCCGCAGCGTTTTATGGGTTGTTGTAGTCACTATGTCGCAGTACTCGAACGGACTTGGTATAACACCTAAAATATTTCAAGATAGCAATAAAAATGGGGTTACAGGGAGAAAATGGGTAGGCTACGAAAAACCTTGTGATTTGTAATAATAATACAATTTTATATTTGACGTGGACAAGGCGATAATTAAGATGAGGACTGTTTTGGCAAGATTGAAAAGGCATAGCATTGCATTGAAAGGATTGAAGGCAAAGTAAGTTGTGAGGTGAGATGAAACGTACAATTTAAAATTCGACTATCAAAATTTAAAAAAAAATTCACTATTAACAAACGTGCAGAAAATACGTTGATTACCGATTCGTATGTTCAAAATGCGCTTTTTGTTTATAAATGCATATTTCTAGCAAAAACATGCTCCTACAAACGATTTGGTTCGGTATTTGTTGGCGGGAGGGTAGTTATAACAGTTTCATTAGAGTTCATAATATCTAAGATTCGTTTATTATCCATTGATGATGAATAATACCGTGACATGACAAATACAATGTATTGACGATTCGGTTTAATACTTATATACAGTACATCTATCTGTGAATCTTGTTCTGAATACATATAAGCTGCAGATGTATTTTGAAATGGCAATAGGCTCACTACCTATTCCATGGGACGTAAGCGTAACTGGTGAAACGTGGGAGTGTACTACACTCCTCTGCCTACCCCTTCGGGGATTACAGGCGTGATGTTAACGTTTTATGTATTTTGAACAGTATGTGTACTCATGTGCTGTGAGATTATTGCGATATGTATAAGTGAAACATATCTCAACTGAAAATCAGCGCTAACCGGGATCCGCATTCCGCCTCAGCAAGCTGAGCTGTTCACTTTTGCCAAGAAATATGCCCCTCATTGTGTCCATTTTGTTGTTTTTAATAGCAATAAAGTTTATTTATTACTATTATCACGCCTTCTGGCCCGGTAGGATGACGGTCTGCGAAAGGCTGCAGGCAGATGCTGGATGCGACAAGCCGAAGACAGGGCGCTATGGCACTCATTCGGAGAGACCGATATATAGCAGTGGACTGAGAAAGGCTGATCATGATGATGATTATTATTATTATTATCTGTACCGGCGGCGACGAGGCCCGAGATGTGCGCCATGTCTGCCATGAGGTAGGCACCGTTCTCGTCGGCGATCTGCCGGAAGCGCTTGTAGTCGAGGCAGCGCGAGTAGCAGCTGATGCCAGCGATGATCAGTCGCGGCTTGAACAGCTTCGCCGTCTCCGCCAGCTTGTCGTAGTCTATCAGACCCGTCACCGGGTTTACCTGCCATCAATTATTATTATTAGTTTATAATCACGCCAGATCCCCTGCCGGGTAGGCAGAGAGCATCAAATATTAGGGATTATAATATCTTTGCAGATGTGACATACCAAACATAAATTTGTTTAATTGATTAGCTTGATCAAATAGTACTACTTATCTTAAATAAGAATTTTCCTTCCTTTTAAGTATATTGTAGAAACATCTTGACAAAACAAGGAAAAACGTAAAAAAAACTATGCCATGGGAATTACCAATAAACCTGTATTATGCAATGTTGTTACATTTTTCTATTACTTAAGGAAAACATATATTGGTTTGCAGAAGCCTTATATGCAGCATTTATCGTATGACAACAACATTGTTTGATTAAAGAAATTTAATTGCTTTTTTTTAACTATGCATATAACTTAAGATGTTTCTCAGCAGTTTATCTATAAACTCCATTCTAATAGTACCTATTTTCCATTACTGTCTGGCTCGAAAATCTAACATTGATTGTATGTGTGATTAAACAAAATATAATTAAGTACATTATAAAAATTTAATTTACTTACAGAATATCAAACTGTGTGTTTTCATAGTTTTAAAAAGATGTGGAGTTTCAAGCTAAGCCTTACAATAACTATGCTTTTATGTCATACAATTCCTACATATTAATGCGGTATATGGCACATAGTAAAATAATAAATAATGTCTGTCTTTGATTGATTTAAACTGATGATATAATTATAGTGTATATGTGACGTATATATCACTCATTTGCGACTAGAGTATGCTATCTCAAAAACACTATCTTTCAGAAAACAGTTCAGAAAGTTCCAAATCATAATTATTCTGTGACTATTAAAATATCATATGACTTCTAGATTATTCTTTCATATATTACTGTTGCAAATGAGTGATATACTAACTTTAAATATTTAACAACAATTATATATTGTATCGTTAATTGTATATCATTATCAATAATCAATATTATATTTAACATAACTTCTCATTATTACGTAAACGTAACTGGTGAAACGTGGGAGTGTTCTACACTCCTCTGCTTACCTCTTCGGGGATAACAG